>BDUI01001081.1:38582-60299 GCA_002335545.1 Apodemus speciosus
CTGTCATCTGTCTCTCATTCACCTCCTTATCTTACAAGCCAGGATCTCACACTGAACCTACTAGCACTGACTTATTTAGCTATACAAGCTGTCCAGTCAGCTCTGGGAAACTACCTGCCTCTGCTTTGCCCACTCCCAGAACTGACACTATAGATGCATCTCTCTAGCCGAGGCTTTTTTGTGGGTGTCAGAAATCTGAACTTAGGCTTGGGCAGCAACACTTCCTCCCTGGGCCATCCCCCCAGCAACACTTCCTCCCTGGGCCAGCCCCCCAGCCCCCACAGGGCAGAATTCTTGACTTGACTAGAAGTACAGCCCATATGGTACAATGATAAGAAAATAAGCATAAGACTCTGCAGATGTCAATGCTAGTTTCAATCTGTTACTGACTAGGTATGTGGCATTCACCAATTCCCTTTATCCCTGCCTGTGATTTCCCTGTGTATTAAACCAGGCAATATTGTTTAAATTTCTCAAGTGCGTCTAGCTCGAACATTCCACGGTTCTGTGCCTTGCTGAAACTACAGGGGGCGGGGGGTGGGGGGGACAGGTAAGGGAGGGTGAATCTCACATATTCATACTTAAAATTCCAAATGGAAGAAGTTGTTGTTTTCTCCCCTTCCCTTCTCCCAAGTGGTGGCAAACAAGCAATAAATATGGAAATCCTAAAAGCCAGAGAAAATAGTGAGTGTTCTCCATCTTGCTGACAAAGGACAGAGGCTGTGTCACACAATGAATGGGCTTATCCCTTAGCTTCGCTTGGATGGATTCCTCCCCGATGAACAAAGATGCACTATTCCAGGACAGGTGCCCTTTGTTCTGGGAACACCCAGTCCCCTGCCCCTGTCCCAGCCAGAGCAGCTCTGTGAGACCACAGTGGAGTCAATGCATGTGTCCTTCACCAGGCAGCCTCAAACAGACGGGATCCCTGCTTTGGAAAGTGACTCAGAGGGGGAGAGAGAAATGATCAAGTGGACCAGGAGGGCAGTCCAGAGAGAGAGAGAGAGAGAGAGAGAGAGAGAGGATAGAATGTTCCAGCTACAAGCAGCCAAATCCTCTCCTGCCAAGGGACAGGTAACTGGTTTTCAAAATTGTGCAGACACATTCAGTAATTGCTCTGTACCTTTCCAGTCTGCCTTTTAAGCACCAGCCAGGATCATGTCTGACTCCTATTATCAGCAAATGTCCCAGGAAGGACCTGAAGTAATACAGCCTTTTAAAGCTGATTCTCAGAAGCCTCTTCCCAAGATGGCAGCCAGAACGGAAGCACCGGCATTTAGCTGTCAGTTGCTGCTCCRTTGGCTGCTTCCACTTCTGCCTGCTGCCAAGGCAGCAACCCTTTCCTGAGGACAAGGGTCACCTTCTGGCTGGTCTGTGTTCCTTTCCCTACATGCAAGGCAGAGAGACAAGCTGTCAGGTCTTCAACAGGTACTGTAACAAAGGGGCTGACCCATTACTTCTTTCTGTGTTGGGATATAGCTCAATAGRAGGATGYTTGCCTAGCATAACCGAGGTCCTGGGTTCAGTGTCCAGTAAGGGGAGGTAAGAGAAGAAGACAAAAAAAGGAAAATGACTGACTGCYTTCCTAAACATGTCTCCAATTTTATTAACCAATACTTGTTCAATTCTGCTGTTAACTTCATTCATGGTGAAAAATCTCAGGTCTAAAACTGGTCTATATTTTGTTTYTTCATGATTGCACCCTCAACATGACTGCCRTTCAGGACAATGTCGGTTTGGTATYGGTGGTRCTGAATCTRTRGRCGKCCTATCCYRGAAGGAAAGGGTGTGGTCATACTGGTCACAAGCAMRCCACTCATGTTTACTCAGGAAGRCATTACRTCAGGCACAGAGTGTAGGACTTCCCTCACCCAAATCCCCATTCTTCTCCATGTTTTATTCATTCTTTCGGGTGCAATTGAGATCTTGCTTTCTGAAACTAGACTGCATTGAAGTATTTTATGCCTTCCGGTTGACGATCCTCTTAACTTTTGTGGAGATAATGCAGTAGTTTTTAGTATTATTCTGAGGATATTGAGGAATCATTTCAAATGTATGTATCTTCTTTTAGAAGAATATCGACTTTATAAAATCAAATGTGTCAGAGTGATAGATGAATAGCAGCCCAATAGATAAATTTCTAATAAAGAAAATTAGGTAAAAGTTGAATTGTAGGATCTGGTGGCAGGTTTATTGTTTGTAAAATTCCTTTACCTTTTCTCTGTGTTTAATGAATATCATATAAAGTGTGAAATAATTTAAAGTTTCTAAACTTCAGACCATTCACTTCATTATTTGGTTTAGGTAACAAACTCCAATGACRTGTGTATTAATTCCCTTGTCGATGTAGCAAGAGTCTTGATAAAAACATTAAGGATTCACTTTAGCTCATGGTTAAAAGTGCAGTCCATAGTGTCAGGGAAGGTATGGTACTGAGACTGACTCTCGCTAAGGCAGGAGGATCTTGACAGCTGGTCACACATGCTCAGCGCTATGGCTCTCAATAACTCTAAATACAGTCGTGATAATAAGCATTAACCACATCAAGCCCACCCTTACCAGCTCAATACCCTCACATCAAGCCCTAACATTTCACCATTGGTCCTCAAAGGCTCGTGACCACCTTGTGATGCAAAATACATTTAGTTCAAATTCAAAACTACCCATAGTGCCATTACTATTTAAAAGCCCAAATGCCTCTTGTGGCACTCAAGACAGACTCTTATGATGGCATATAAAACATATTTAAACTATAAACCTCTCGGGGATGGAATGAAATGGTTTGGTGGTTACAAGCNTTCCTAAACATGTCTCCAATTTTATTAACCAATACTTGTTCAATTCTGCTGTTAACTTCATTCATGGTGAAAAATCTCAGGTCTAAAACTGGTCTATATTTTGTTTYTTCATGATTGCACCCTCAACATGACTGCCRTTCAGGACAATGTCGGTTTGGTATYGGTGGTRCTGAATCTRTRGRCGKCCTATCCYRGAAGGAAAGGGTGTGGTCATACTGGTCACAAGCAMRCCACTCATGTTTACTCAGGAAGRCATTACRTCAGGCACAGAGTGTAGGACTTCCCTCACCCAAATCCCCATTCTTCTCCATGTTTTATTCATTCTTTCGGGTGCAATTGAGATCTTGCTTTCTGAAACTAGACTGCATTGAAGTATTTTATGCCTTCCGGTTGACGATCCTCTTAACTTTTGTGGAGATAATGCAGTAGTTTTTAGTATTATTCTGAGGATATTGAGGAATCATTTCAAATGTATGTATCTTCTTTTAGAAGAATATCGACTTTATAAAATCAAATGTGTCAGAGTGATAGATGAATAGCAGCCCAATAGATAAATTTCTAATAAAGAAAATTAGGTAAAAGTTGAATTGTAGGATCTGGTGGCAGGTTTATTGTTTGTAAAATTCCTTTACCTTTTCTCTGTGTTTAATGAATATCATATAAAGTGTGAAATAATTTAAAGTTTCTAAACTTCAGACCATTCACTTCATTATTTGGTTTAGGTAACAAACTCCAATGACRTGTGTATTAATTCCCTTGTCGATGTAGCAAGAGTCTTGATAAAAACATTAAGGATTCACTTTAGCTCATGGTTAAAAGTGCAGTCCATAGTGTCAGGGAAGGTATGGTACTGAGACTGACTCTCGCTAAGGCAGGAGGATCTTGACAGCTGGTCACACATGCTCAGCGCTATGGCTCTCAATAACTCTAAATACAGTCGTGATAATAAGCATTAACCACATCAAGCCCACCCTTACCAGCTCAATACCCTCACATCAAGCCCTAACATTTCACCATTGGTCCTCAAAGGCTCGTGACCACCTTGTGATGCAAAATACATTTAGTTCAAATTCAAAACTACCCATAGTGCCATTACTATTTAAAAGCCCAAATGCCTCTTGTGGCACTCAAGACAGACTCTTATGATGGCATATAAAACATATTTAAACTATAAACCTCTCGGGGATGGAATGAAATGGTTTGGTGGTTACAAGCACGTACTGCCCTTTGGGAGAGGTGGGTTCACTTCCCCAAACCCACGTGGTGACTCATAACCATCTGTAACTCCAGTTCCAGGACATTCAATAGCTTTCTCTGGCTAATGCAGGCACCAGGCACATATGTGTTACTCATATTTACATGTGTGCAGACAATATATCCACACACACACAAACATAAGATCATTTTTTAAAATGACATACTTCCAAAATACAATGGTGTAGAATTAGCATTCTCATCCCCAAAGAAGGGAATGGAGACACAACAACAACAACAAAAAGAGTCCAAAGCAAGACAAAATCTCGCATTCAGAATTTGGGGCTCTGGTGGAACGATCTAGGCTTCCGAACCCCACTCTTTGAGCTCTGCTTGCGGTGAGACATAGCAGAATTGTCTTTGTTCAGCTCTACTCCATGTCTGTAGCAATCCTCTGTGGATTTCCCATGCTTCTGGCTTTGCTCGCATCCTATGGTGTCTATTGTAACTTAAGATAATCCTCACAGACTCGGTTATTGATGTATTGGCCTTTAGCCTCAATAACTTTCTAAAACCTTGGGACGAGCTCCGTGAACTCTTGCACTGTTTATGCCTGAGCCCCCAGTACCATGGGGGTGATGCTTCCACATTCTGCTGTCAGCACAGCATAGTGAGTCCCCCCTTTGACAACAGCTGTCGGGTCCTCTCTGCACCTTGGCAGCTGAACCTGTGAAAACACTTCTCTAGTTGACCATTTTTTAACCTGTGAAGCTCTTTGGCTGCATTCTGTCCCGCCCTCTTTGCAGGAAGAATTGTGTCCTAAAGTCACTTTTCCTACCGTTCCAAGACAGAGTGTGAGTTTTCCTCTTAATGTCGCTCATCTCAGGTACTTCCCCCATACTCTTCTGGACAACTTTAAACTCACACCCCTCCTCACCAAGCTGGAAATTCCCATGTCTTCATGCCACACTTGCTGTTTCTTCTCCCTGTAAACCTAGGGCAAGATAACTGCGCAGTAGCTGCAACATGGCTTGAATATTAACTGTCTTGAAGCTTCCGCCCCCAAATAAATTACTCCTTTGCTCTTTAATTTACTCAAGTTCTCAACATACAAACAGAATACGGTGTGCAGAAAACATGACAGGAATGGGCTCTGCATTCTTGTCAATCTCTGACTTTCGCACAACTATCTCACTGTTAGCACCTCTAGCCACATTTGAATCTTCCAGACTCCCACCATAAGCTCTGCTTCTCTATCAATAGCTCTGAACTCTTCTGCATTCATCCTGCAAACCAACCACGAAGGCTTCCAAGGACGAGATCAGTCACTCAGGCTTATCGGAAGTGATAGACTTAGTCTTCAGTGCCTTTAAAAAAAATCAGCCATGTTTTCATTGCCGTGATAAAACTTAGGGGAGGGAGAGTTTATTTTGGCTCACCCATGGAGAGCATAGTCCATCATGATGTGGAAAGAGAGGGAAGGGTGTCACTCTAGCTGTGATGAGAGGAACGTGAAGCAGTTGGTCCTGTTGCGTCTTAAGTCAGGAAGTAGAGATGGGTGTATATACTCAGCTCATGGTCTCTAATGGTTTTATTTATATTTCCATCTCTGGTCTGGCCCTATGGAGTGTCTAAGGGATAATCTGCTCACATTCAGATCCATATTGGTGGTGGACCTTCCCTCCTCAGTTAAACTCTAGAAATACCTTAAATACTTGCTCAGATATGTGTCACCTTGGTGATCTCAAATCCAGCCAAGTTTGTGATGAAGATCAGCCTTTACAACATGCGTACTACATTCTGGGCTCATATTCTGGGTGCATTCTCCTATAGTAACCTGGTCAGTGCAGAGAAAATATAGTGGGTGCTCAGCAGATATTTCCTGCATTCTGGTCATTCATGTGCCATCGATTTCCCCTATGACTGTGCTGCACAAGGTCTACCTCGTAGGTATGGAAATGTTAGTGACACTAGGCTGTTGTACTTTCCTGCTTTGGATGACGACCTGGCTTTTCTCCTGTAACCTGAATGAAACCCAGCGTACTGCCGTTGGTGCGGGTGCAAGTAACCTATTCAGTGTGACGTAACTAAGAACAGCCCTCATTCTACAAAATTCTCCTTCAGCCGAGGAGGAAATATGTGAGTCCCAAGCCTCGATGGTTGCAATATGATCTTTTTTTAAAAAAAAAATAAAGGAGCCTCCCTTCTTTCTGGAAAGGCATCGTCATATGTGCTTGGCAGTATGCATTCATTAAGTCAGTAGAATTGTATGAACACTCATTCACCCATGTGTTGAAGAGAGTGCTGAGAGCCACTCAACACCCCATGCAAAGAAGAAGGTCTACATCCAAGCACCACAGGTCTTGACTTTGGTAGGCTCAGGAGGAGGCTAGCTGCACTATGTCAGAGTGCACGAGAGCTGTGCTGAGGCACATTTATTAGCACAGAGGATTGGAGATGCTGACTTCGCATTGGACTGCATTTCTTCCTCCTCTCCCCCTGGCTGTGTAAGCACCAGACCTGCGCAGGTAGAATGGGAGTACACAGGGGCATCTAGTAAGAATGCTTACATCTCAGAGGTGGCTCAGTGGTTAAGAGCCCTGACTGCTCTTCCAAAGGTCCTGAGTTCAATTCCAAGCATCCACATGGTGGGTCACAAACATCTGTAATGGGATCTGATGCCCTCTTCTGGTGCGTCTGAAGACAGCTACAGTGTACTCATATACATAAAATAAGTAAATACATCTTAAAAAAGAATGTTTATGTCATTTATATAGCAGGACACAGATGGTCAGATTCCAAAAATAAACAAAGGTGGAGAAATCCCTAGAAACATTTGGTCATTTTATAGTCAAAGGCTGCAGATTTGATTGAGTGATTTCTTTCTGTAGTGCTTAGTGTCTTTGCCATTCGTTTAGCAATTAATCGGGGAGCAGAGGATGTGCGATGTCTCGGTACTATTGGATCAGATTTTTGTTCATTTCTTACCTTGATATCTAATGTTTTGCGTGTGATGCAAGTGCAGCTCAGCTAGAACTTGAGACACCAGAGGTTGTCTGCTTTTGTTCTCTGTCTCCCACCGTGCCTATCATAGAGGCTGGCTCATAGTAGGTATTTAATCAATGCACTGATTAATTAAGTTCTTCTCCTGCCTGAGGCTCATCATGCTTCTGTGGTCCCAGAGAGCTAACAGCTGTCACCTGGGCCACCTTGGGCCACAGGGACAACTCATATCAATGAGCATCATGTACTTTCCCTCCATAAGCAGTCTCAAGGCCCCCTGAGAGGCAGAGCCGATGTGAATTTTAAAGACATGTTCAGCGGTGGTTCCTTCTCTCTTTAGAGCCACTGGAGCGGCTCCTACCATTGAAAATACCGGGATTTGTGCCGCGTGATTGTGCAGCTGGGGGCGGGCCGCGTCCACAGCCATCAGGGACTCAGCATGCTCCGAAGGGCTTTGTGCTCCAGGCGCTCACTCAGGCGGGGCACCTGGCTCACGGGTGGCCAGATTGCAACTGTTTTTCTGCAAGTGACTTTGCAATAATGGCTCTGCACCCTAGGAATACAGAGCTGGGAAAAATGTCCTTTCCCTTCCCGCCCCCAACTTCTCCCCCAAAATCTCACAGTAAGCTTTGTTACTTAGGCAAAGAAGTAAGCATACGGTTTTCTTTTATATCAGCGAAGAAGTAAAGGGCCATCAGTCACTGAGTGCCTGTGACAGACTGTAGACCTCAACACGCTGGTATCTTTAGTCCTAATGGACTCTTTGGCAAACTACTACTCCCATTTTACAGAAGAGGTGACCAAGATTCAGAGATTCTAGATCATTTATCAAGTCATTGCAACAAACTAACAATTACAAAAGATGGTAAAATTTCATGTGCACCTATGTGCATGAGTGCCTGCAAGTATATCTGCTTGTGTGTGTGCATGTGCGTGTGCGTGTGCGTGTGTGTGTGTGTGTGTGTGTGTGTGTGTGTGTGTGTGTAGGGCTGTCTTTATACCAGAGCTTCAATGTCCCCACATTTACCTAACTTTCCCTTTAGCATCTATTCTCTCTCATCGGCRTTTCAAGCTGCGCAGAGGCTGTTCGCTCTTCCGAACGGCCAGGTGGTGGCAGAGGCTGGATGATGGCAGTTTTCTGGAGCTCTCAGAAATGTCGTCAGCAGTTCACTTATTATTCAGGATAACATCCAACAAAGTGACGACTTCTTTCCTTGCTATCAGTATCTCCTGCCAGCTGTTCACTTGGACTGGGGGAAGAGAGGGATTTCATTCTGAATTCACAAATGCARCTAAACCTCCCTCCGAGATGAGCTGTAGGGATTAGTGTTTATGGCACAGGACTGCTTGGCAAGCAAAGGCCTGGGGAGGGAAGGAAGAGAGAGCGGGAGAAAATAAGCCACCTCTGGAGACCCTGCCTGGGGGGCATCTATCTCTCCAAAGCAAGGCCTTCAAATCCACAGGAAACACAATAAGTAATCTCCTGGCTATTAACCCACAGTTCTGATGGTGGACAAAGAGGCCCATTTGCTTTTCTGTGSAGAGGTGTGTCACTGCTGTCATCCCCGCCCCCTTCTTCTTGGCATTTCTGCCTTCTCTAGCATCTCTCACACTGCATTTTCTGTCAGCTGGACTGTTCATGCAGAACGTGTGTTGCTTCATGGAGATCCTGGAATAACCTGCCCCTAAAGATTCTGTCTGCACCCTCCAGAAGGGAAGACACACAGACAAAGCCRGAATTTGAAGCCAGAAATCCTGGCTCCTATCCTCGGCCCAGACAGCTGTTTGGCTGTACTTGATAATGCAGAATCCAGTCAAAGCTAACCAGAAAGCTGGTCACTTGAGGGCTTCCCCTGTGTGGCCCAGGTGCCTGTTTATATGATTAAGACCCTTCCCCGTCCCCCCCCCTCCCCGGTCCCATGCCATTGTTCTCAGTAGGCTGGTGTTGCAGACACAGGGTGGGGTTGGGGAAAGCATTTATCAAGATGGAGCTAGATCACCCTTTTCCGTTTCCTTAAATGTCAGGGTGTAAATCAAACGCCAAGCTGATTTGGAGCATGTGGGTGTTAGCAAATCAGACAAGGATAATGTGTTTCTAATCCAATGGCTTTCACCACGTGTGATTTACATCCTCGGATTGTTTCACGTGCTTTCTCTGGGTTTTTAGTTAGCTTGGTATTCTGCATCTGCTATGAGTTTTATTACCTCTGGCCATCRGGGACTACAGAAGTGTCACTTATCTCTGAAATACCAAGACACTAGGACAACAGCAATGATGACAAGAATACCACTGCGTAAATACCTTCCCAGATTGACACCTCAGCCAGGCCCAACTGTTTTATTAAACTTGAAAACAAATAAGCCTGCACACGGAGTGGTGACATTTAGTTCCAATTCTATAGCCTCTGATAATCAAAACTTATATATTCAACATCAAAACACACAATTTAAAAACTAGCCTAAGGACCCGAGTAGACATTTCTCTAGAAAGATAGGTAATTTTCCAATAAGCACATGAAAACATACTAATCATTAGAGAAATGCAAATTTGAAGCTACTTCACACACATTACGATGACTATTATTTAAAAAGCAGAAAACGGCAGGCGTGAAGTAGAGAAATGAGGACTCTTGTGCATGCAAATGCACACAGGATGTAAAGATGGCAGTGTTGCCACAGAGAATTATAGAGTAGTCCTCCAGACATTACACATGGAGTTAACAAATGAACTGGCATTCCCACTGAAGGCTGGGCACGGCCAGGTACTTGCACAGTGCATTCATAGCTTTATCATTCACAGCAACCAAAACTGTGGAAATAACTCAATGTCCACTATGAGAAAAATGGATAAGTACCATGTGGGATATACATTGGCAYATTATTCAGCCAGAATAAAGAATGGAATTCTAATATTTGTTCCAACATGGACGACTCTTGAAGATAGGAAATAAAGCAATCAGAAAGAGAGATACCACTATTATATGACCCCCTCTATTGTAAAGTACCCAAAATCGGTACATTCACTAAAGCAGAAAATGTCAAGGGTTGGAAGAGGAAATTAATTTAACTTACTGAGAATAGAGCATGTGGCATGATAAAAAAAAATGTTTGAAGAAGCCACAGACACTGTGAAAATACTGTATACTTTTAAACATTTAGAATTATTTAAATGGCTTTGTTGTACTTTTTACCTCAGTGAAAGAAACTCATAATATCTATTCCTAGACCTTAGAGAGTGGCAACCTTAGAGACTGTCTTGTCCCCAGCTGACTCCTGGACGGCTTCCTCCAGCTAGGGGCCTGCTTTTACTCATGCTGCCCCCTCTGCTCTGTATGGTTGTTCCTACATTGGCCTTCCAAAAGTCAGCCAATCACAGAAACTCTGGTGAGCACCTCTTCCCTTCCGAGGAATTAGCATTCCCTGGGTTTGCTTTCTTAAAGTGGAATGGCTCAGCAGATAAAGGTGCTTCCCAGCAAGCCTAAGTTCCTGCGTTGAATCCCCCAAGCTCACATAGGAGAAGTAGAAAATTGATTCCCACATGTTGTCCTCTGACACATATGCACCCTGGTGTCCACACACATGCATGCACACACACACATACATGCACACATACACATAGGCACAAACATGTGCATGGGATGCACACACTAAACAGAGGTAAAAATGATTTTTTATAAGTTCCATTCTTGCTTTATTATAACACTTGACCTTGTTCAGCAATGATTTCTTCAATTTATTTTCTATTAGTGACAATACTATATTTAATTGAATTAATTCTTAGCCAGCATACAAAATAAATAGTTTCATTATAGCATTTTCAGGCATGTGCATTATCCTGTTTCCAATAGTTGCTTCACCCACAATCACAACATTTTTTTTTTCATTTTGTTGGGGTTTTTTGTTTATGTGTATTTATGGCTGTTGTGGCTATAGATTTTTTTTGCCTGCAAGTATGTGTGTGTACCATGTATGAATAGTACCCACTGATGCCAGAAAGGGACTGGAGTTACACGCTGCTGTGAGCTACTCTTAGACTACTGGGGCAACCCATGGTGTGTGTGTGCGTGTGTGTGTGTGTGTGTGTGNATTATTCAGCCAGAATAAAGAATGGAATTCTAATATTTGTTCCAACATGGACGACTCTTGAAGATAGGAAATAAAGCAATCAGAAAGAGAGATACCACTATTATATGACCCCCTCTATTGTAAAGTACCCAAAATCGGTACATTCACTAAAGCAGAAAATGTCAAGGGTTGGAAGAGGAAATTAATTTAACTTACTGAGAATAGAGCATGTGGCATGATAAAAAAAAATGTTTGAAGAAGCCACAGACACTGTGAAAATACTGTATACTTTTAAACATTTAGAATTATTTAAATGGCTTTGTTGTACTTTTTACCTCAGTGAAAGAAACTCATAATATCTATTCCTAGACCTTAGAGAGTGGCAACCTTAGAGACTGTCTTGTCCCCAGCTGACTCCTGGACGGCTTCCTCCAGCTAGGGGCCTGCTTTTACTCATGCTGCCCCCTCTGCTCTGTATGGTTGTTCCTACATTGGCCTTCCAAAAGTCAGCCAATCACAGAAACTCTGGTGAGCACCTCTTCCCTTCCGAGGAATTAGCATTCCCTGGGTTTGCTTTCTTAAAGTGGAATGGCTCAGCAGATAAAGGTGCTTCCCAGCAAGCCTAAGTTCCTGCGTTGAATCCCCCAAGCTCACATAGGAGAAGTAGAAAATTGATTCCCACATGTTGTCCTCTGACACATATGCACCCTGGTGTCCACACACATGCATGCACACACACACATACATGCACACATACACATAGGCACAAACATGTGCATGGGATGCACACACTAAACAGAGGTAAAAATGATTTTTTATAAGTTCCATTCTTGCTTTATTATAACACTTGACCTTGTTCAGCAATGATTTCTTCAATTTATTTTCTATTAGTGACAATACTATATTTAATTGAATTAATTCTTAGCCAGCATACAAAATAAATAGTTTCATTATAGCATTTTCAGGCATGTGCATTATCCTGTTTCCAATAGTTGCTTCACCCACAATCACAACATTTTTTTTTTCATTTTGTTGGGGTTTTTTGTTTATGTGTATTTATGGCTGTTGTGGCTATAGATTTTTTTTGCCTGCAAGTATGTGTGTGTACCATGTATGAATAGTACCCACTGATGCCAGAAAGGGACTGGAGTTACACGCTGCTGTGAGCTACTCTTAGACTACTGGGGCAACCCATGGTGTGTGTGTGCGTGTGTGTGTGTGTGTGTGTGTGTGTGTGTGTGTGCGCGCGCACGCGCGCGCACGCATGCACATGAAAGATGGCTCTTAAACACTCCAGGATCATCCCATGATCACAATCCTAACTTACAGTAGGAGTGCACCAAATCATGTTTTTAGTTTTGTTCTGCTTAGGTTTCTTGTAGTCCTGTACAGAGAAAGCAGGCTGACTTAAGAGCCCTGACTTAAGAAAGACAACCAAGTCGCAATAGTTGAAGATAGGGATCAAGGGACAGAAAAGAAAGCATTCCCTTCTGCTGCGTGTTCTGCCTCTGTACACAATATGCTGGCACCTGACAGGTGGGGCTTTCAATCCCGACTCTGACAGTGGAGACCTGGTCTCGCTCTTTAGCTCTGCTGAAACTTCTGCATCCTCTCTGTGATGTGGCAATAACAGGTGCATGTTAAATGGCGACAGAGAGAGAATTCACTGCACGACATGTGGGAGCCTTTGCTCCTGGCAGGTGCTCTGCACAGGCGGTGCTGCCTAGACAGCCCTCTGATCAGAACTCCGATCAGTTTCTCTTCCTCCGTCACTCTCCAACTAGCAGGAGCTCAGATATTTTCTAAGTTGCTTTTGTATCCCTTCTTCTCGCATGTTTTGTCCAACAGCAACACAACCTTGTGTCCTCTAGCTTAATAATTAACTCCTTCCTTTTCCATCGAGGGTGGGGGGGTGGGTGAAGGAGTTGGGGTCAGGGTGAAGATAAGGATCTCCACACTAGCCCTGTAGCACAGCTGCTCGAAGGTCACCATTTGCTGCTGAAATCCCCTTCCTTGGCTGCATCAAAGGGCAAATGCCCCACATGAGCTGAAGTTGGCAGGACCTCCGGTGCCTTGGCATGCAGTTGGAGTCCTTTAAGCTTCTATTCTTGGGTGAATATAGGGCTTTTGTTCACTGTCCCAGCCCTCTCTATAATGGGGAAAGTGCTTTTCCTTTCCTCCCATTTTCCCACCCTCCTTTCTCTTTTGTGAGCTTTCAAGACTTCCAATTAAGTAGCTGGTAAGTTTTCCTTCTGAGAGGTACTAACAGCCTTCGCTGGATAACCTCCACTGAAAATGCATTTCTTTCGCCTTTTCGTTTGCGCTTGGGTTCTTGTGCATTCAGTCTCTTTATAGGGGAAATTTTATAGGTTGAGATAGGAATGAAAGCATTCCACAGACAGGTACTGTTCTAGGCACCAGGGGGGGCCCACATCAGTCTGACAGTCCCCACACCAAATGAGTGCTTAGGGAGCATATCATTGCAAGATAGCTTAAAGTCTGATAATGGATGAATGGATGTCAAGACAGTGTTATAATTCACATTGTTAGTGGCCCCAAACATCTATGTATTAAAGCCATGGTCTTTGTRGTATTGGAGAGTTAAACAGATTTTAAGGGCTGGGTCCTAGAAGAAGATGGAGTTACTTTAGGTCATCAAGGGCATTTGGAGACACTACTGGTCCCATCCTCTTCCTCTTTTTAATCTCGAATACATCATGGGATGAGTTGTTGTCTTCCACCACATAAGTCCGCCATGATATGCTTCCACCAATTCATAGCAAGAGGGCCAATTGGTCATGGAGTAGAACCTCTCAAAATATTGTGATGGCAGAAAGCTAACAGTGACTGGTAATGCCGAATAATTTGCCCTTGTAAGCTGGGTCCAGTAGGATGGGATGGATGGCACAGTGAGACAAATGTGTGGTTTGATCTGTTTTCTAGAAGGCATTAGCATATTCTTTTAGATCTCTCTATTGTGTGAGTAGAGAGGTAAGGTCCAGGGTGGGTAGGTAGGAGGATGAAGGCTAAATAGGATAAAACACTTCATTCTTCCAAGCTGAAATTCATGGACTTTGAATGACCATGAATTTTTTGGGGACTTCAAGATGACTAGGCACAGGGAGGAAATTTCAGTTAGATGGGTAGCTTCTCCAGTAGACAACACATCCTTCTCTTGAGTTTTATCTTAGTGACTTCCTTGTGGATCTGTGGGCTTTGAATAAAAATCTGTACCACCATGCCAAAATATGCACCCATCTGCCTCAATTTCAGTTGGTGGCTGAAGGAAGCTGAAAATTTCTGGGATAGACTTATCAAGGCCATGGCTCTTCCTGGTCTCCTTGGGCACCATTGRGTGAGTCTGCATCTCCCAATGGAGACTTGTTCCTGTTCTCCAGTGTTCAGGAATAGTCAAGATTGAGGGTCAAGTTTTTGTCCACAAGTAGTTTAACATCAGAAATAGCTGAGTTACATGATATGTTGTGTCTCCGTGGTATATGACCATGTATGGCTATTCATGACCTTCTATGGGGAATGTCTATTCAGCTATTCAGCTCAAGACAATCTTTCTAAGATTGATTTTAGTGATGTATATGTGTATGCATTCCTCTCAGTGTGTATACACATTGTGTGTGGTGTCCACAGAGACCAGAAGAGGGTGCTGGGTCCATGGAAGCATGAATGCTGATACTCAAACTCCTGTGCTCTCCAAGAACAGCAAGCACTCTTAACCACTGTACCATCTTTCCAGGCTCAAGGTCAAGGAATTTAATCAGGGGGCCTTAGGCCCTATATCTCAGATCACTGCCCTTTGAGTTTAATGGGGAAGGCACAGATACCCATTCTGTCTGGAGGCCAGCACTCACAGACCAATAGTAAGTGTACAGTGGCAATATGTCAAATTGCGCCTTAAGCTACCAGCCCGGATGATTCTTTCTGATGTGTCAGAACATCTGCTTAGCAGGAAGCACATGGGAGCTTCACTCTAGACTTAAACAGAAGCCYGTGGAGCTACTTCTATTTTAGGGGTGGTTTTGGCTTAAAGTGCACGAAGCATTATGCAGATGGGTTTCAGACTGCACTTTCTGAGCACTCCGGCATCAAAGCAGCATCATAAATACAGGACGAATAGAATGCAAGTCATTAGGGAACACAGAACACACAGGACTGTTGGAACCAATGAAGAGTGGAGTAAGTCCCAATGTCTACACACAATAGGCAGAAGATAAGAGAGAATAACCCAAGCTAAACTATAGATTGTTAGACCTGGAGGAGAAGACTGGAAATAATCATTCATCTATATATGTGTCCATTAAATATTGACTGAGCAGGTACCAGTATTGGGATCTGTGAAAGGTGGTAGATTGGGAAACTACAGCTCAATAATTTAGAAGAAACAGTTCAAGCAAGTGTCAGGCCTTGAAGTAGAACACATGGCAGAACTCATCATTCATTGAACAAATAGGGAGTTTGAGGACACTGGGACAGGTATTGTTTCTTCATTAAAACTGTACTGTATATTGATTAAATATCATTGCCACTTTAGCGGCTGCCTNGTATTGGAGAGTTAAACAGATTTTAAGGGCTGGGTCCTAGAAGAAGATGGAGTTACTTTAGGTCATCAAGGGCATTTGGAGACACTACTGGTCCCATCCTCTTCCTCTTTTTAATCTCGAATACATCATGGGATGAGTTGTTGTCTTCCACCACATAAGTCCGCCATGATATGCTTCCACCAATTCATAGCAAGAGGGCCAATTGGTCATGGAGTAGAACCTCTCAAAATATTGTGATGGCAGAAAGCTAACAGTGACTGGTAATGCCGAATAATTTGCCCTTGTAAGCTGGGTCCAGTAGGATGGGATGGATGGCACAGTGAGACAAATGTGTGGTTTGATCTGTTTTCTAGAAGGCATTAGCATATTCTTTTAGATCTCTCTATTGTGTGAGTAGAGAGGTAAGGTCCAGGGTGGGTAGGTAGGAGGATGAAGGCTAAATAGGATAAAACACTTCATTCTTCCAAGCTGAAATTCATGGACTTTGAATGACCATGAATTTTTTGGGGACTTCAAGATGACTAGGCACAGGGAGGAAATTTCAGTTAGATGGGTAGCTTCTCCAGTAGACAACACATCCTTCTCTTGAGTTTTATCTTAGTGACTTCCTTGTGGATCTGTGGGCTTTGAATAAAAATCTGTACCACCATGCCAAAATATGCACCCATCTGCCTCAATTTCAGTTGGTGGCTGAAGGAAGCTGAAAATTTCTGGGATAGACTTATCAAGGCCATGGCTCTTCCTGGTCTCCTTGGGCACCATTGRGTGAGTCTGCATCTCCCAATGGAGACTTGTTCCTGTTCTCCAGTGTTCAGGAATAGTCAAGATTGAGGGTCAAGTTTTTGTCCACAAGTAGTTTAACATCAGAAATAGCTGAGTTACATGATATGTTGTGTCTCCGTGGTATATGACCATGTATGGCTATTCATGACCTTCTATGGGGAATGTCTATTCAGCTATTCAGCTCAAGACAATCTTTCTAAGATTGATTTTAGTGATGTATATGTGTATGCATTCCTCTCAGTGTGTATACACATTGTGTGTGGTGTCCACAGAGACCAGAAGAGGGTGCTGGGTCCATGGAAGCATGAATGCTGATACTCAAACTCCTGTGCTCTCCAAGAACAGCAAGCACTCTTAACCACTGTACCATCTTTCCAGGCTCAAGGTCAAGGAATTTAATCAGGGGGCCTTAGGCCCTATATCTCAGATCACTGCCCTTTGAGTTTAATGGGGAAGGCACAGATACCCATTCTGTCTGGAGGCCAGCACTCACAGACCAATAGTAAGTGTACAGTGGCAATATGTCAAATTGCGCCTTAAGCTACCAGCCCGGATGATTCTTTCTGATGTGTCAGAACATCTGCTTAGCAGGAAGCACATGGGAGCTTCACTCTAGACTTAAACAGAAGCCYGTGGAGCTACTTCTATTTTAGGGGTGGTTTTGGCTTAAAGTGCACGAAGCATTATGCAGATGGGTTTCAGACTGCACTTTCTGAGCACTCCGGCATCAAAGCAGCATCATAAATACAGGACGAATAGAATGCAAGTCATTAGGGAACACAGAACACACAGGACTGTTGGAACCAATGAAGAGTGGAGTAAGTCCCAATGTCTACACACAATAGGCAGAAGATAAGAGAGAATAACCCAAGCTAAACTATAGATTGTTAGACCTGGAGGAGAAGACTGGAAATAATCATTCATCTATATATGTGTCCATTAAATATTGACTGAGCAGGTACCAGTATTGGGATCTGTGAAAGGTGGTAGATTGGGAAACTACAGCTCAATAATTTAGAAGAAACAGTTCAAGCAAGTGTCAGGCCTTGAAGTAGAACACATGGCAGAACTCATCATTCATTGAACAAATAGGGAGTTTGAGGACACTGGGACAGGTATTGTTTCTTCATTAAAACTGTACTGTATATTGATTAAATATCATTGCCACTTTAGCGGCTGCCTRAAACTTCCAAAGTTTCTCAACTTTTTTCAGTTTTCATTTCCTCAATTATAAAATGCAGCTAATAGAACCACATCCCTCATAGAGTAGATATGAACATTAAAGTGAATATGTAATGAGACATGTATATATTTTATAGATGCCAGTTATGTTTATTATCATTTGTAATTGTTGTTATTGTTATTATCTATTGAGCAACCTCAGTTGATGAAATACCATACCCATCTGCTTTGGTCTGAATGTCCTCTTCAAAGCTCATGTTGAAATTTAGCTCCCATCATGGTGGTGCCAGCAAAGATCTCTCTAACAAGCATCTGGGTCATGAGGATGGGGCCCTCATGTGTGGACAGGTGCTCTTATCACAGGACTGGCTTGACCACCCTGAAAATGGTTTGTTAGAAATCACCTCATCCTCCCTTTCTAGCATGGGCTACCTTGTCTAGCATGGGCTGCCTTTCTACCCTTCGATAGTGGCAGGACTCCGCACAAAGACCCCTGCCAGATGCCGGTCCCCATGTTTCCCAGCTTCCAGGACACATGTTAAACCAATCTATATTTCTAAGGAGTTAGCTCCTCTCTGGACCCAAGTATATTAAAAGGGACTAAGATCTCTTCATTAACCATTCTTAGTTCAGATGGGGATAAAAAGCTTATTCCCCCAAAGCAGAGCTTTGCAGAAATCACTGTAAGGTAAAATAAAAATATACCTAAGTAGGGTAAGTATAAACACAGAGCAGAAAATTATGTGCGATGGAATAAGTAGAACATTATCAACAACAATTTTTTTTGTCACTTTGTGAATCTACAGAAAAGTCAGACCCTTAAATCTTAGAAAGGCAAACATTTACTGCCAATCCAGGCTATGCCCCTGTCTTGGGTCTGTCAATGTTGCAAGAGCATGAATTCAAACCCCACCATTCCCCAATTGACATTCTGACAATGTRGGAAGCACTAGAACCCACAGTCATGGTTCTTGGTCTTGGAAATGGCCAGGGAAGAGAGAAATTACATAAAACTACTCTGRCCAAAGATGGTCTAGAAAAGCTAGTCAAACAGCAAGTCTTCCTCCTTCTCTGGTCCCAGCTGGGGCAGAGTAGAGCTCTCCTGTTCATTTCCAGGAGATAAAAAATACTTAGTTCTCAGTGAAACAGGTGACAGTCTGTGTGGATGGTGATTAACCTCTTCTGGTGTCAGAGACTCATGTCAGGAGTGAGACAGGTATGTGGCAATGCCAATGTCCTGTCAATAGTGATGTTCACGGGTGTGAAAGAGAAATTAGGATCACAACCAGATTGATATTGTACTTTTAATAATAAACCAGGAGGATAAGGGTACAGAATTTAGAATCTAGCTCCAGGGTGAGGTATGGAGGGTGTTTTATAGAAAATGAAGCCTTTGGCCAAACAGACTGGGGTTCAGAAAAAGACTTCCCAGGGATGAGGACAAAGGCTTCTCATATGCTCACTCAGACAAAGGCCAGAAGCAGCAGTAGATGCTCAGCTCTGGGTGTCTGTGGACTCCCAAATAGACACATCAGTCCTCAGTATGGGCACAGTTATCCACAGGGTGAGGAACCTCCTGACATAGCCCCACTCTGTCATCACTGTTCAAGACCACTTGATTCCCACCAAAATCACCAATGTCACTCAGCATCCCTGGCTAAGCACCTACATGGAAAACAGTATGAGGACCAATTTGCACACACACACACACACACACACACACACACACACACACACACACACACACACACAAGCCAAGGTCCCCACACAATGGTTAGCAAATTAAAAGTTCTTCCAATTCAGACATGGAGAGAAATATGAAGTCCTTTGTCACCTTGAAAGCAATTTCTGTGACCACACTCAGGCAGAAGTTGTACTGCCCAGCCATGCTCCAGTCCCTGATTCAAATCGAATGCTGACACTTGTTAATATTGCTCTAAATGCCACTGCTGTGGAGCTGACCCTCCCTCCCATCCCTTCTTGCACCCAGTACGCCCCCAATATACCATTGTTTTAAAGCAGTTCATCTGTTAATTAAAAAGTGGGAATCAATTGGCCTCATCTCTCCCTTCCAGGCTCCTGTGCACACAAGGATTAGAGCTGCCTCTACTTAAGTCAATTAGCGATAAGGAGAAGCTGACATTTCTACAACCGGCCTTATCGCACTGCTCAAAAATGGCTCAGATTAACATGTACAAAGATGATTTCTTTAGTTCTCTCCCCATCCTCCTTTACTGTCTTTTAATTATTCTGAGGACAGCTGACAATCTCAGCTGATGTGGAGATGCACATTCCAGCCTAAGATGAGTTACCCCTGGAAACATATACCTGACCTGCTTATCTGGGAGCATCACTACAGACCCTCACCTGCTCACTAGACTATCTATACCACCCACTAAAGCCTGGTGCTCAGAKAAACCTAAACCTGTGCCTGCCATTAGGACGATGCAAGGTCGATGCCGTAAGAACAGTGAGATGGGAAGCAAAAGGCATGAGTTCAGATTCTGCTGTACCAGTAACGGTGTCCTTAGGACTCCAGCCACTCTGAGCCTTGATTGACTTATCTGTGAAATGGAGCAAAAGGGTTTGACCAACAGCACTGTGGTAAGGGCATATGCATGCAAGTGCAAATAGGAAATCTAGTGCAAAAGGCGTTCATGTGCTAATTTCAATCAGAACGCTGTGGAGTGGAGCTCAGACTGGAGAATGTCTGAATGGAGAAAGGAAGCTATTCACAAAAAGATCCAGTGTGTCATAGAACATGCTAGTTGATCCTAAGTATTTATTATACACACAAACACACACACACACACACACACACACACACACCACTGCTAAACTCTACAAGCTTGTTATTATGATCTATATTTTTAAAATTAGAGTCCTGGGTTCAGAGAGATTAATTAAGTGGCTAAAGGTCACACGTATGGGGAATGGGAGAGCTGGGATCTGAACCCAGAGYCCATTATCTTCCCATTACTTCTTGCCCCAGTGATGCTGAACAATCACGGGAAAGAGAAGCAGTGTAGTCCAATGACCTCTCCTTCATTCCTACAGTGGYAGGAGAATTACCTCATTGACACTGCTCTGCGAACATTATTAGCAATTTTTCATGTTTCCCGAGTCCATTAGCCAGACTTTCTGTGGCTACCTTTGACTTACCCACCCAGACGCTGTTAAACACTGGAGCAGGCCCTGCATAGCCTCAATAGACATCTTCCAGCACATATCCACATCATCATTCAACAAGCAGACTTCTCTCATCCAGAAATCCTTTATTAAACTACTCCTGACAAACAAGCTGACATTCAAACAGTGCTTATAATGCACAACATGATAGGCTAGAATTAAGATCTCTGAGTGTCACACACACACACACACACACACACACACACACACACGACTCTACGGTGCACTCCTCATCAATGCTTCACAGAAGGACTTTTGTCTTGACTGCCAGGGATGCTATGGTAGAGGATAAATTTGGAGCTCAGCCTCTTCTGGTATCCTTTCAGTTGGGGAGGGACTGCACTCTGAGCAATGTCCCTTCCTCAGATGGCCATGACCAATGGCTAAATACAGACCTGCCAATCTTAGCCTGCTCAGATTTGCTCTGAAGGACCATTCTCACCACAGAGCTCCCCGTGGGGTTAGACAAGGTGGCCATCGACCTTCATAACAGTTTCGGTTACGCCTCTATCCAATCCAGCTTATTTGCCCATGTTCCCACACATGGCGCCTTGATTTCAAGAGCACTCCCCAATCAGCAGCTGATTTGCTAAATTATGCCTCCGATTCTGTTTTCTGGGGGGAAAAAACAATTCAAACTCAGGTTGTTCCTACCATGAACAATATTTCACAGAGATGATAACAGTCCAAGATCACTTGGTTAATAAATGTCAAATATCTGGAGTTAGAAATGAGGTTAGTCTTTGTCCTAAGTAGGGTTTTATTGCCATGATTAATACCATGACTGAAAGAACCTGGGGAGGGAGAGATTATTTGGCTAATAGGACACACTCTACCATTAGGGGAAATGGAGGCAAGAACTGAAACAGCTGCCATCGGGGAATGCCGCTCCCTGGTTTGCTTTCTGGTGGCTTGCTCAGCCTGCTTTCTTATAAAAGCCAGGACCA
>BDUI01001082.1:32267-54110 GCA_002335545.1 Apodemus speciosus
TTGGGAAGGAGAAGGGCTAGACTGGCTGGCAGCCTTGCTCTAGGTCAGTGATCGATCCTGCCTCAAAGGGATAAGACTGTGCTCCTCTGGCTGTTGCTCCCATGCACATGAGCACCCATTGCCCACAGTGGTTCTATCTTTTTCTTTGGAGGGAGGGAGCAGGCAATGGAGGGTATTGTTGGTGTGATGCCTCAACCCACTGCAAGACATCTCTTTGTTTCTAAGGGGAACAATTACACAGCTGAGAACACCGAAATAACTATACTTTTCCTTTGAAAAGCAAGATAAATCAAGAGCTAGAAACTCCCGTGACCTTAATTCCATCGAGAAAGGAAGAGTGTGATAGTGGGGACCTGTGATGGGAAGGGCCAGCAGGCATCCTCGCTGCATGCCGCTAATCTTCCTCTGCAAGGGGTCCCATGCAGCTCCCTCACCCAGATGCTCACGCCATCCCCACAGCGACAGCACAGGAGCTGAGCAAACAGAGGCTATTAACTTGGGTCCTTACAGAGGATGGAGAGGAAGCCTGTTTTGTCTTTGTTTCCTTTAGCCATGCAAAGACTCAGATAAATGACCTGCATAAGCCACCAAGCATGCTGCTGCCATGGGCCCTTTGTTATCAAGAGATCTTAGTCCTGGACTCTGCACTGCCAGAACTGCAGTAAGTACACCTCTCCTGCTCCTGTGAGTATCTGTCACAGCAGCATGACAGACTGAGATCCGCAGGCAAGGACAAACAACTCACAGTCCCCTAAGAATAGGCTTCCCTCTCTATCTGGTACAGTTAACAGCTAAGCTTTTAAAAGGAAATGTAAAAGGGGACAGTTTCAACTCCATGAATGTTACTCCAACTGGAAAGTCAATCAATCAACCCTTCACATGGATGGAAACACACACAAACCCAGGCTGGGATTTCAACTAGAAAAAGACATGGTGAGGTAGAAATAATGCTGGGATCCCAAACGAACGTGTGCTCATGCGGTACCGCCTAGTATTCTTCAAGGAAAAAACACGCTCGCCCATGACGCGGACATTTTCAAGCTGACAAGGGAAGGAACAGAAACCTGGAGGTGTCCTCTTGCTCACTGACAGTTCTTTTCTTGGGGTACAYGGCTGCCCTTTCTCGTTAGCAATGTTAGCTGGACTGAATGAAGACTGGGCCCACATCACCACACTCGCACAGCCAAACTTGAAATGAGAAAGACAAAACATGCTCATCCTTCCCTTGAAGCTGAAATCAGAGATTTGAAGAATAGATATAAAAGTCTGAGGTGATGATTTATTACATCACTTAACTAAAAAAAACAAAAAAACAAAAAAACAGTGCAACAGACAAATGAAAAGAAACTGTGTTTTAGTTACATTTGGTTCAATTAGTCAGCTATGTACGGAAGACTTGCTATATGCTGGCATGTTAACACAGAGAAATGGTCATGAGTTTCATTCATTTATTATTGCATCTTCTTGATTCAGAAGGTCAGCAACATTTCACGCAAAACCACATTGATGTGGAAGAAAGGGAAAGGCTTTTATTCTCAACATCTGAAAAAGAATCAGTTAATGACCTGAAAACTTCATACAATCTTTCCCCTGTTCTAAGGAGTTGAGGGGCTTACAAAACTGATACTGGTTAGCCACACAGAACTGAGCTCCTTAAGTTTGCTAGTCATAGCAAGTCACTAATATCCTATTCTCAACAGGAAAGAGGGTACCTGCAGCCTAACTGTCCCCTGAACACTGCAAGGGCTCTTTGAAGATTACACAGTGAAAGGAATGAAGAGCCAAGCAGGTAACTCAGAAACTCTCCTGCCTTCCCCAGACTGTCCTCCCCCACGGTGGTGTGCCCACGAGGTGATGTTGGAGGCTTCCTACAGGCTTTTTTAAAATTTTATTTTATTTTTATTCACTTTACAGTCCCAGTCACCTCCTCCCATAATCCTTCCCACACTGCCCCTCCCCTTCTCCTCTGAGTGGGTAGGGGCCTCCCTGGGTATCTTCCCACCCTGCCAAAGAAATGACTTGCACGTCTGCACTCGACTGTGGGATCACATACTGAACCACTGAAAGAAAATGACCAGCCAACTAAGAATTCTACATTCTACAAGGACAAAGAAGGGAGGGAGACATTCCCAGATAATCAAAAGCTAAGGCATTTGTTGCCAGACTTGCCTCACGAGAAAGGCTGATGGAACCTGGAGCAACACGAACTAAAGGAAGGGCACTGGTGAGGGGACACACTGGTGAAGGGACACACTGGTGAGGGGACACACTGGTGAGGGGACACACTGGTGAGGGGACACACTGGTGAGGGGACACACTGGTGAGGGGACNGGGACACACTGGTGAGGGGACACACTGGTGAGGGGACACACTGGTGAGGGGACACAGACAAGCAAACAGGAAAGGCACTGGCTTTGTAGTTGAGTTGTCAATTCTCTTCACTTCTTACGGAATTTAAAGGCAAATTCATATAACAATAACTATGAATCTGTTGATGGACACACAGTCTGAAGATATAATCTGTGGTTAAACAGCACACTGAGGGGACAACGCTTGCATGGCAGTGTACACTGCCAACAGCAGAGCAAGTGGCTTCAGAGGTGTATGTGGTGTGTTCTGTCAGGCCAGAAAACACTGACACCTGACAAATACCTTTTCTACCACAATGGAACAAACCCAGAAATCAGTAACGGGCAGAAGCGAGATGCTAGAGTTGACAAGTGGGAGGGGAACCAAAGGCAGGACCTCAAGCTGCAGCATCCACAGGTGGCCATGATGGTGTGGGACTCTGGTGACGCAGTAGTTCTGGGGCCACCTGCTCTTCATATCCACCCAGGAGACCTCAGTACCCAGGCACTTGTGAGGCCTGCTGCCAAGCTGGAAGGTTCTTAAGACATCAACTTCTCTTGGATGCGGAGAAGGATCCTACCCTTTGGGTCAGCTGGTGCATACCACGATGTAAAGGAGTCCTGRGAAATGTGTCCTGAAGGCGGGTGGGCTCGCCCATCTTTAACTCTCCAGGCTTCCTCTCTGCCTCAGTCGTCCTAGGACTTGGTACTAAGGTTTAGACCTGAACAATTATACTTGTGAAGCTGAAGGCAATTTACACACACGCACGCATGCACGCACACACATACACACTTGTACCCACAATGAAAACTGTAGAACTCATAATAAACATGTGGAAATGAAGTAATATACTCTTACATGACCAATGTGCCAAAGTAGTAATGTCAGGGACCCAAAAGTGCATGAGCAACAGGGCTAGTGCAGGGCAGGCTGGCGGCTCACTCCCAGCCCCAGCTCTCAGGCGGCTGAGGAGGACTGCTGCGGATGCTTAAGAGCAGCCTGGGGTACACAGTGAGTTCGAGGCCAATCTGGGCCTCAGAGAAAGACCCAAGGTTTTTTCTGTTAAAAAGCTGAATGCACTTTATTCTTAAAATCACTGAGTCCAGCAAAGGTGGCATTCAGAGGGAAATGTTTAGCTGAAAACAATTATAGTAAAAAAGAAATATCTCAAAATCGAGAATGGGGGGGAAGATATAAAATGAGAAGATTCAACTCAAAGCTAGCACAAGAAAGGCAATGATAGAAACTAGGGAGAAAACACTGAACAGAAAATGAACAAAATCAAAAGTTCATTCTTAAAACTGCCCAACCTTATCTCAGAGAAAATGGCTTTAAAACAGAAACAGGTAGGGACACTGCTTACACACACACACACACACACACACACACACACACACGTGAGCAAACAGCTAAATGTTAAACAACAGTTACCAAAGGGGCTGTGAGACGACCACCAGGACTGGGCCTCACACAGGGGAAGGAAAGGTGTACGTCCCCTCTCCTGCTAATTCAATGTACTGAAACATTTTAATAGAGGCATTATTCCTGTCTTCATAAAAGAAATGTAACCATAAGAGCATACTATGAAAAGCTGCAAACAAGCACACTGGGTAACCCAGACAAAATGGACGAACTCTTCAGGAATCGAAACACAGAAGCGGATGCAGACCGAAGTCCGGACTGCGGTGAGGAGGATCGGGCTCTCGAGCACGTAACATTTCCCTCTCCTTAGGTAAGTACATGGCTGGGAAGGCAGGGTCAAATGGCTTAGGTAAATTCTATCAMACAGACTGAAAAAGAATTAGAATCAATTCTTCCCAAGGACTTTCAAACACCAGAGACAGACTCTCTTCTCTTTAGTGTCAGAAGCAAGGCCCCTGCGTTGATAGTCGTGTCCAGAACACCAGGCTCCGAAGCCATTCCAGTTAATGTCTGTCACAGCGCGGACCAGARAAAAACCATCTCTATGCTCTGCTGAAGTTCTCACAAAATATCATGAAGCACATGATTTATTTGTTTTAAACCACTAGATTTGAAGCAAGGGGAGGGTTGTGTTAATCAACTAATTCAAACCAGTAACCTGTATATGAGTCACAGGAAGAAGGGATGGCCCTCACAGGTGCAGATCTAGGGCCCTGGATGGATATGCCAACCATTCTTAAGGTGGTGTGCAAAAACTACACACCCATTTCAAAGCTCAGGGAGGCAGAATAGGGGTGGGCATAAACAAACTATTCTACAACTACCACCTCAAATCCTAAAACCCAACTCTCCTCTCCAAGAGAGGAGAGCGGCTGTCAGCGCAGAGCTCAGGCAGGATGCCAGAAGAGCACCAGAACTTGTGCTCTGAGACGTGATGGAGGCAAAGATCCCCCAACCGAAAGCTCTACNACAGACTGAAAAAGAATTAGAATCAATTCTTCCCAAGGACTTTCAAACACCAGAGACAGACTCTCTTCTCTTTAGTGTCAGAAGCAAGGCCCCTGCGTTGATAGTCGTGTCCAGAACACCAGGCTCCGAAGCCATTCCAGTTAATGTCTGTCACAGCGCGGACCAGAGAAAAACCATCTCTATGCTCTGCTGAAGTTCTCACAAAATATCATGAAGCACATGATTTGTTTTAAACCACTAGATTTGAAGCAAGGGGAGGGTTGTGTTAATCAACTAATTCAAACCAGTAACCTGTATATGAGTCACAGGAAGAAGGGATGGCCCTCACAGGTGCAGATCTAGGGCCCTGGATGGATATGCCAACCATTCTTAAGGTGGTGTGCAAAAACTACACACCCATTTCAAAGCTCAGGGAGGCAGAATAGGGGTGGGCATAAACAAACTATTCTACAACTACCACCTCAAATCCTAAAACCCAACTCTCCTCTCCAAGAGAGGAGAGCGGCTGTCAGCGCAGAGCTCAGGCAGGATGCCAGAAGAGCACCAGAACTTGTGCTCTGAGACGTGATGGAGGCAAAGATCCCCCAACCGAAAGCTCTACRAACTCGGCTTACGGGGCTGCAGCAATATCTATTCACCGTGAGGGGAAGAAACCTGCCTGTGATAGGTATAAAAATAAGACCTTATTAAATTAAATAAGTTAAGACAATGTCAAATGTTTATAGTGGAAAAAACCCAACAGTCTTCCCAGGAGAGCTGATGAGTTAAGATTGCAATAAAGCATTAAAAAAAGACTAAAGTAGAAATGTAAATACATAAAATATCCAATAAAAAAAAAAAAAAGAAGACCAAAGTAAGGCTGTCTCTTAGAGAAGGCCTGCTTCTCCAGCAAGAAGCCTGAGAAGCACTCACCTTTATAATAAAGGCAAGCAAGCAGCCTGTGATCTCAAAGCTCCTAGACCTTTTAGGGATGTTAGTATAGACCACATGGTACAACCCATTCTTTATTCTAAGCTGAAAAATATATAACCATCACTGCCAAAATCCACAAACCCGGAGGTCCAGGCCTGGGGAGGAGGCTGCAGTGCGGCCATGGGAGCAAGGCTTGCCTTTGGATGGTGAAGTAGACATTTCTCAAACACAAGAAGGCTAACAGGTAAATGCCAAAGTGTGGTTCTTCCACTGCTGACAGGCCATTACAACCAGTGCTACTGCTGCAGAGGACATGTCCCCAAGATCGAAATGGTAGCCTACTGAGAAACACTGCAACCACGAACACTAAGGATGGTCATGTGATGCTTACTGTGGGATGGTCTAATGCAAAATGCTGCAAACTGGTGTCTCATTCATCTACAGTAAACTGGTACCTGATTCATCTATAAGGGACACGTGTCAAACCAGGAAATAAACAATCCCGAGATGAGCTAGGCAATAACGCCTCCACAGCTGAGCGACGACAGACATCAATTAGAAAACATGCAGTCAACTTATTATCTAGCTGAATAGCATTCTATGCCATCAATGCCGGTCTGATTAATAATGATGCTGAATTTAATAGAGGACTTGTGATGGTACAAGATTTTATGCTGTATCTATTGTCTTTAAAWGCAAGATGATAGTAATAAGAACAATCCCATTGGAGCACACATCAAAAAGGCAACATGTATGATCACTGTTAGAATAACAAAGTGGAAGACGCATGGAAACCAGAAAACGTGCATTTAATTAGGGGATGCTGAGGAGTAATTTACTTATAACAAAATTACATRAAGGGTGAAGGAGAGAGCACAAAAGAGGAAGCGCTTTCTCTTCCTTTCTGCTAAGTCCTGTATTAACACAAGTGTACATGTGGCACAAACTGGTTTGCATTTGGCAGGCTTCCTGACCCATTAGCAAATAGTCCGCCATAATAAAGAGAAGCTCTTCTGGGGACGCTGGTAGGATTATGAGTCCATTATCAGGCAGAACTGGCTACAAATAGACCCTGCTTTTCAACTAGATTATAATGCAGAGAATAAAATAACCTTCACCCAAAATGGAAGGCGCTGTGTAGGAGCCTGGGATACAGGTGAAGTTTCTCAGGTCCAGGAAGTAAATATCAGCTTGTCAAAGCCTAAGAAACTGCTGTTTTCTGCCTACACAGGGCATTATTAATCAGGGGTTCTGGGGCACAAGACCATTAATTTCTGTCCTAGGAAGCCATATTGGATTATATAAGGCACAGACACATTGATTTTTCACTACTGGGGACTGAAGTCACAGCTTTAGGGCRCATGGCTTTGGGTAACATGATTAAGAGTGACCTCATATCCATACTGCCTATTTACTCACCCTGTATTTTAAATTTCCCCTCCCCTCCCCTCATCACTGGCACTGTAAGATTTAAACAGAATGGCCATCAGGCGCTGACTTGGAAGACCTCTGACATCAGCCACTCAGATCTTTCTTTTCTCGTCTCTCACCATCACTGTGTGATCTATCAAGCTTATACAGCTCTTGGCCAATGGCCATATTAATTTTCTACTTGAAAGATCACAAATAGAATACWGCTTATGACGAAGGTAGTCAGGGAGCTTGGGGAATAGCTGTCTATCTTACCGCATAGCAATTAGCTTGGCAAACTGAAACAGTAACATGATTAAATCTGATCCCTAGCCAAAATTGCCAGAGTGGGGGGAAAATCCCTCATCCTGTTGAAGGTGTTAAGTGGCTTTTTAAACAGTGGCTATTGATAGTTATATTTGCCCTTGTAGAAATCGTATGGACATTGTGGCATCTGAATTCTGGTTTCCATGGTGATTATTAGTGATAAAGACTGTAGTTAGCTTCCACAGTAGAGGTCCTTGCACCTTACAGCATACGTGAGTGAATAAGACAAACTGCTTCTTGATGGACAGACTGCTGATCACTATGTGTAGGCAAAACAGCACATTTTAAAAGTAAATACGATTTGTTCATCGCACGTAGCTGGGCACCCACAGAAACTGTTCAGGTAAACCACTAAGATGGTAAAGCCTCAAACACAGCTGGGACCAACAGCTTTGTAGCCCAGCACCAGCTAACAGCTACTTCCTGTCTATACATTATTTATAAACTAGCTGGTTTTAGAACATTGACTTGCCCATTTTTGTATGTGGAAAGAAGCAATTAATCCTGGTGGAGAAGTGACCTGGATCTAGGGAGGGAGCTTTGACTCCCTTGAGACTCATCCTCCCTTGCAGATGGGGTCAGTGGTGGAGACCCAGTTTCCTGCCCATTGGAGCATTTGTTCCCAGGAGGCAGCTCAACATCACGCCTCTTCTTGAGATAGGAGTCTCACTATGTAGCCCATGTTGGCCTTGAACTCACAGCCATCCTCCTGGTTCAGGCTCCCAAGTACTGAGATTTTATTTTTATTGTTCCCCTCAACATACCTAGTGATTCTGATGGCAATGAAACAATATTTAATTTTGGCTCTTAAGTAATTTTCACACTTGAAGATGACAGGCAACTTTAAGATTGTTTACTAAGCCAATTATGCACTTTAAAAAGTGAGAGAGCTTGACTGCCTCTCACTAATACTCCACCTGACTGACTGACTGACTGACTGCTTAAAGCCGTTTTAGTTTTTCTCCTCCAGCTATAGCTGCAGGCTGGCTCATCATGCACACATGTGTACTTTTCAATAAATACTCGGAGGTAACAGATGAAAGTAATGTTTTTAAATAGGGAAAATGAGAATATAGAGAACATCTCTGATCTATGGTGAAGTCAATGATACTGCGAAGAGGTGGAGCCCCAGGTCATAAATCTGAGCAGCAGGGAGAACCCGCTGCCAGGATGAAGAGAAGTCGGAATGAATCAGAGCAGATTTTCAAAGTTCTACATAAATGTGTTACTCTTACAGCCAGGCCAACAAAATGATAAATGGTCCTGTCTCTCCTCTCCTCACAAATCATGCTGAGACAGAAAGCGTGTAACTTAGAAAAAAAAGCCACGACTCATAGAGAACACAGAGTTATGATATGAGAACAACGTCAGAGAAAACTGTCAGCTGTGAACAAAGTTATGCATCCATCATCAATGACTGGGGTCAACTGCCTATGAAAACTTTAGCATCACCAATTTCATCACCAAATGCCTTGCTGAGAACGAGAATGGAAGAAAGTACTGAAGAAATTAAAGGATCATCTATGGAATCACACACCACCACCACCACCACCACAACCACCACCACCAGCAGCTTTAGAAAATCCAAAGCCCAGGTGAACACATGGAAGGAGAAAGCAACATCAACAACAGCACAATACCAAACACTTGCTATCTCCTAAGTTCGGAAGCACAGATTTCTCAGAGCAGGGATTCAGGACTAAGAAAGAAGATGCACCTGCCACATAGCAGCTGTATTCAGTGCTTCCTTATGGAGGCCGGTCAGTGCCAAAGAGGGAGTCAAGGAATCTATGTGCAGCTTTCCTTAAGACAATGGTGGGGCTTCCAGACCAGAGGGCAGGAAACAATGCTCACCAACTTTTCTCCCAAAGAACTCACTGTAGTTCCAAGAAGCCCGTCTGGGGGCTGTTCCTATAGAAATGCATTCTGGATGAAGAACCCTCTGTGGGGTGCCAGGGGAGGAGACCCAGCATTGCAGCTGAGAGAAAGGTTCTCTTGCCTGCTTCTCTAAGTAAGTCACTGCTTGTTATTTTAGAAATTCACCATGCAGATGACATGAAATTGAGCTATCATTTAGATTATGATAAAAAGCTGGTGAGGACAGATGCTGATTCCCACTCAGAAAGACACCCTGCTTAGAAAAAAACAGACTGTGGCTCTTATGTGCAATTAGATTTGACCTCACACAAATCAGGGGCCTTGGGTAGGCCTTGAGGGAGCCTTGAGGGAAAACGGATGTCAGGAAGGCAGTGACGGAAAATGGAAACCTGATTAGGCTCYTAAAGACACTAGAAAGTCACATGACTCAATGCCATCTGGGGGTGTAGGGCTATGGGCCAGAGTTACTACCTTAATGGCTGGGAAGAAAGGATGGCATCTGGAGAATACTAAAGTCTAGCTTCTCATATATGGTCTGAGGGCAATCAGGCAGCACACTGGCTGGCTAGCATCTGTGGGCTCTCCGCCCCCAACTAGACCTGAAGAGCCGGAATGTGCTAAAATGACTGTGGCCGGCTCTGCGGGTGGCCCCACCCAGATGTACAAGAGAAGGCATGCTGAAGCAGGCTGCCCTGTCCTGGTACTCTGGCCCACTACAGGGTAAGCTGAAGAGGGAAACCTCCCTTATTGCTCATTAGGGCCGGGCGGGCAGTCTCAGCCAGTCACTTCATTGTGGGATTAAATTAATGGAGAAAAATAAGAAAAGCTAGACATGCTAGGAAATACATTATTAATCTGGGTAACATCAAACACCCAAGCCAGACTAAAAGATTAAGTGAGCTGTGTGACTATATCTCTGTAATGGTAATCATGAAGACCTGGCCACCGATACTGATTTATTGACTGGCAATTTCTTATTGTTTTTTTGTTTAAAAAGAAACAACCCTATTTCAGCTCTAATTTTCAGAAAAAAAAAATATTTTCTTAGGTCACAGGTAAGCTTTTGGGATGTCAAATAGGAAAACAAAATAAATTCTGGGATCAATTATATCCTAAATCTTGACTCTGTGTTCTGCCATTTAGGTTCCCTACAGTAATTAGCAATTTTTTTWAATGGGGACAGCACACGAAGAATGTGAATGAAAGTGGCATCCTTTTATGTTTCCTCCCCCAGCCATTAGATGCCCTTGGTCAGCAAGGGGAAGCGTCTATGAGATTCAGAAAACACAAGTCCGGGAAGTTGGGCTTACCAAACACTGGAGGAATTGAGAACACAGCAGGTTCAGGAAGGCCCCCCCCCCCCCCCCCGGTGGAAGACTCCTGTGAGAAGCTTTGAGCCCACGCTGGAGGGAAGAACATCCTTACCTCTACTGAGCGGAGCCAAGGTGAACTGGCAGGCCTGCTAAGTCCCCCACTCGTCCCCCTAGCATATCTTCCCATGGCTTTCCACTCTCGGTTCTAAAACTCAGGTTTACATGCATCTCCCAGTCTTCATTTCCTCATGAATGCTTCTGTGTTTTAGTCATTTTATATTAATTTATATTAATCTTCCTCCTGCAAATTTTGTTTTGCATATTTAATTTTGGATCTTTCGTAGTCCCTAAGAGGGCAGAGGAAACCTCGTTCCTCCCGTCTCATCCCAAATGAAGACGCTGACATTCAGGACAACKCAAGAGCAGCAGCATGAACTACATTCTGCCTTCAGTCATCCTAAACCAGCAGCTGGGTCTCTACCACTCACATGTCCTCACACAGCAGCTGGCACAAAGCACAACAGCGGCTGACCACAATGACCCGAGGTCAGATAAGCAAAGAATGTGCACAGGTCGCTCGCTGGCCTGCTGCTCTGAGGAACAGAGTGCTTCTAGAAGTACTCACCCAGCTAACTGCTCTCTGACATTCCCCAACGTTTGAGCATAAGTCCCTCTCACTTGTCAGCCTGGACCAATCTGAACACAGTAATCACGGAGAGGCAAGAGATCGAATCTCAGTGTGGTGCCCAGTGTGAACCAATGAGTCAGAAACCCGTCTCTCCAGTCACCTGATATAACTGCGATCTTCCCAGATCCATGCTCCTCCAGAGCGATTCTTTCTGCTTCTTCCATCAGCAGCATGCCGAACCCCTAGAAGGAGCATTAAAGGAGGAGTTCATGGCAGAAGAGAAGGGATCCCCTTAAGAAAGGTCTGAAAAACTCCTTCTAAAAAGGGATAAAAATCTACTGATGAGTCAGGAAGAGTGCATGGATCCCGCCCAGAGCACACTCCTGACTTAGTAAAGAAGTCAGCACTCCAGCGAGAGCCAGCGTGGCCTTCTGGGTGATGTGCCTGAGGTCTGGGGCCCCAGTCCACAGGAGTCTGGGGTAACAGTCTTATTTATTCGACTCACCTTCCACTTTTGAAAGAGTTTGGAATGTGGCAAAATTGTGGTAGCATCCCATTTGCTGTTTACCCTAAACCCATTATTACTGCTTTTAACAAATTTTCCTGAAACTTAAAAATACAGATTTCTAACTTTAGGTTGCTGGGTGTTACTTATATAGCACAACTTACACCTGTGAACCACTTTCCTGTCATTGGATTCCACAGGAAGTGAACCAGTTTTGTTCGAACCTAATACATAGAGTGTATGTGTTATCCCCTGGGACCACAAGGGAGCCACATGGAGAAGGATTGCCCCCAAACAACGGAAAAGAATGCTTTTTCCTGTGCCCACCTTCCCCTTAACCCTCTTTCCCACGCCATCCCTCCCTTCCCTCCTCACCAGCTGCTTTTAACTTTTCCTATTTCAGGCAATTTCTTAAGTATAGCCCAATTAAAGCGGTGCAGGGTACCTGATGCTGAAATTTGGTRGGATCCCGGCTGCTCACAGGGACCACACTTCCATACACGTGTAGCTCTCGGACTATGGAAACGCCTCCACCCAATTCAAACCGGAAGGTTTCCTCRGAGCATTTCCGTAGCCTTAGGAGGCCAATCAGAATGTCCTGGTCAGGATCTTCGTAGGACAGGAAGGTTTCCCAGCCACCATTTGCAACATAATCTCTCCGCACCAACTCAACCTGTTGGATAAGGAGCCATGATAAATCGCATTCTGAACTAGAGAACCAAGTTCATTTTTATAATTGCATGAATGTGTTTAGGCTAATGTTCAGCTAGGAACAAAGCATGAATCATCAGTAATTATGGTTTTTATTTGCCTCTTCTCAAGCAGCACAGGATTAAAAAAGTTCACGGCTTGTTCATGGACTATTCTAAATGGAGAACAAGTTTACAAATATTTGAACTTAATTAACCTTGAGATTCTTACAGATATCCAGCTCAGTGAATGCTTTTATGTAAATTTATAATGTCCCACAAACTGTCTCAAGATAAAACTACAGATTAAATCACCCATGTGGCTTTTAGGACCCCCTCCCCCACTTTACCTTCAAACTGTCAATTAATGGTTTCCTTGTCTAGTTCTTACTTCTTCGACTAAAACCTCCTTTGTGTGTGTGTGTGTGTGTGTGTGTGTGTGTGTGTGTGTGTGTGTGTGTGTAATCCTCCTCTGGTGTTTCTCAGTAAGATTTAAGAAAGTGTAACGTTGGGAGGGCTTGTGAAATAGGCCTAGTGAAGCAGGAATACGTTAAGGTCAATTGCTAGAGCACAGTTTACCACAGAGGGATGGATGGGGACGTCAGTGGTAGAAATCTACAGATTCTGACTCTTCAGCCTGCCGTACAGATGATTCTATGAACAGTATGGAGCAAGAGGTGGACACTCAGAACTCTACATATTTAGAAAGGCTGTAACACACAACCTGTATATGGGTTTATTATACTCAGAGCAAAATAAACAACCCTTCAGCCTGATGTTTAATCTATATAATTAGATTAAAAATTTGCCAAAATGATTGTGTCAGGTCTACTCTTTCTCTTGAAAGGCCCTTTAACAACAGTTCATGCTAAGAACAGAATCCAGCCTTTCTCACATGGGATTCCCAAGAATTGTGCTTCACAGAAAATGCTGCACGGAGTTAGAGTTTAGAGATGTGCCTCAGGGCACTGTGCTAAAGATATGGGAAAGCCAGTCAGGACAAGAGGTTGCAGGTTACATAGAAGAGAGCAGCAAGGCTGTCCGAGGAAGCAGCCACTAGTCACAAGCAGCTACTTACACTCGAATGCATGCAAATCAAATGACTGGAACTCTTGAGTCCCTACTGTGTCCTCCAGAGTTACTGTGGACAGACTAGGGGTAGCACGGGGCAGCTTCACCTCAAAACATTCCCACACTGCAGCCTTGGTTTTCCTAACCTGGCTCTTCCATAACCCAGGGCCTCTCATGGCTTGSTTTCCTGACTTGCTGGTTCTGCCCCGAGCTGCTCACTCAGTTATTTTTTTAAGCAGGTGGGGGCCAGGCGTGGGGCAGATTTAAAGGAGACTGACCTGGTATGGCCGCACTCTGTGATGAATTTCTTGGATTCCAACCTCCCTGGTTCTCACATCTCGGCACTGCCAAAAAATCGAAGTAGTGACTCATTCATTGTTCATTTAAAACAAATCCTGGTCTCAAAATAAAGTTTGAACATAACTTACACTGAAACAGAAAAATGAAAACTTTAAAAAGCCATCTTTACGAAATTTGATGATGGGAATTTGTGAAGGTGTAGTTTCCCTTTCAAAATGAATTTAGAACTCAAAGAGATCATATATAATCTTGGAAAATAAACAATATTAAGTTAGAAAATAGTTTTGCCCAAGAGACTTAACTATGAAAAACACAACTCCAAAATATGATTGTAAATACAGTTCCAAAATATAATCACAGGAAGAGTAAAAGCAAATTCTTAAGTTTTTAAATTCCATGTATGACATTACTCTTTTTAGTGTTATATCATTTTAAATATGTCAAAAGACACATATCAAAGATATGTTTCCTTTTCAAAGAAAGGCACTGTGGAGGAAAGAAGGAAGGGCAGGAAGATGTGAAAGGAACCTAGACTCATATAACACAAGTTGAACTTCAACTCCAGATAACTCTTGGGCATAGCTGCCGGGAGACAGTGCCAAGGCAATGCACGGCCAGGATCTTAGCAGCACGTGTTCCTGCTCTTCACTCAGCCAAGTGCGCATCCCATACARCCTGACACGTATGAGTACACGATCCCTGCATTATCTAATGATATGCCCTTGCCACAGTCCTCCTCTACAGAATAAACCACAAATGTATTTTCAGGATTCTAACACTTTCTACCAGCGAGACAGGATCATGCTAAACAAATCGACAGTATCATGCAAGCAATTTCACTAACAATTTATCTACRAGAATTCATTATTAAGTTTTGCAAGAAAACAACGTTATTTCCATGTTTCAAGAAACCCACCCAGCAAGGTACTCTGCTGATGTGGCCTATACAGCAAAGAAGGGCCACGGGTTTCTACACTTACCTGCTAAGAGCAAATGCTATCTTCTAGCCCAGTTCTATATAGGAGACTAGGTGTGTGTGGCTATAGATTACCTGCTCTCAGTCAACAGGTACCTGCTGCTTCCACTTTGTTCTTTCCTGGGGCATTATATATTTTTAAAGGCAGAGATGATATCTACTTACCTTCTGGTAAGGAAAGCCTATGGGACTTTGCTCTTTGGATTAATTCCTGGGCCCCTTAGCAGAGACTAGCAAGGGTTAGATGGGGGCAGGTTTAAAGATGACCAACAGACAGGGAGACTGCCGTACCCAGGTCTGCTGGACCCCTAGAAGCGGGTCCTTAGGAGGCCAGAGATGGAGGCCGGCTGGAAAGTAGAGAGCAGAGCAGGCACAGTCCTGTATGGTGCTGGTGATCAGGGCAGGCACAGTCCTGTGTGGTGCTGGTGGTCAGGGCAGGCACAGTCCTGTGTGGTGCTGGTGGTCAGCCTCATGCACTTGCTCATTTCTAAACGCTGTCTATTGTATCTAATTATTATATTTTTTCTCGAATATTCAAATAATTCAATAATATTCAAACACTTCATTTTAAACAATGTTTTAAATTTTTTTCCTCCATGATAATTTGAGGAAGTGTAAAGTAAGTCATGAGTCCATGCTTGAAAATACAGCCAACAGATCCCCGGCCCTCTCCTGATCGACTGCACTGGTTTTCTGAAGGCAGTGTCTAACCCCTGGTGCCCTGGCCAGACACTGCTTCCAGCTTATCTCTTCAGAAGTCCCAAGAAATTTCTAGAATGCTTCATTTCRGACTCACTACTACCTCCAAAGACTGTTAAATTAATAGCTTCCTTCATTCTATTACGGTCAAGAGAGAGAAGCTGCTCAGTTAATATAAAGCAACAGGTTACAGAAGTCAGAAGACCAAGGGACAAGGGGACAGCAGCGTTTGTCACCACTCACAGAGATTCTGCAAGCTCTAACACACACAAGCTTTCTGACCCAGCTGGTGGCAGCAATGCCTAAGAGTGACAGCCCTGGGGATGAGTGCAGGGAGATTCCCTTTTCCTTCACAGCATACCTGGCTGGGGCCGCATTCCCTCATACCTGTATCCCAAGATCCTTCATTCTTGCAAATGCCAGCTCCCGCAGGTTGCCATGCTCTACTCCTGAGCTGACGAGGGGCATTGGAATGTCTCTGTAGGAGAAAAATATCAATTGTGGGAAAATGTAAGCTATTCTCTCTAGCAGTTTAGTAGTGGAATTTTAAAAATAAAAAGCAATGARAAACCACAAAGCCATGGAGCAGAAGGCAGAGGCAGAGCATGCTAAGGATGAGTCGAGGCGAGGTCGAGAGCAGTCCTGTACCCCGATCTCCCATCTGTAAAGCTCACTTCTACACCTCTCTCAGGGGGTGGGGAAGCACATACAATGGACATCACAGGAGAGAACAAAGCACAGAATCTGCCCAAATGCTGGGGGCCTTCAGGAAGAATCTGGGGTTCATGAGATACTGTACTAAATGAAACAAGAACGTAAACAAATAAACCTCAACTCGATGGAGAGAAAAGGCCAACTGTGAATCAGAATCTACTTTGCAAACATGGTCCCTTCTACACAGGAGCTGAAAGTCACCACAAGGTCAAAAGCCTGTTTGATTGCTTCCACACACCCTTCCTGGTTTCCCCAAAGAAGGGGCTCTGCTTTAGGAGAAGAACAGCTTGCTGAAGGATGAGGAAATGAGATTTATCTTCTGCACTGGTGTAGTGCACTGTGCTCGACAGCAAGGAGATGCCAGTAAAAAGCTGAAGTCAGGGGTTGTACTGTACTGGCTCCAGAAGGCTGATCAGTGAGCACAAAGACCATTTCACAAATCTACCAAGGTCTGGAACCCAATGGTTTCCATGGCGATACTATAAAGAGAAGCACACTAGGAGGCTTAAAGTGAGAGTGACCTAAGAAATTTGTTTCACCTTGTGACTATGTTTTAATGTGTTAGCATAAATGGCTAACATATAGGATTTTTCAGTACAATGATTCCTAACTTTCGAATTTTAGTCCTGCTTCAAAGTTAATAATCAGATAAAATCACACAATGGTTATTAAAGTAAAAATTATTTAGCACAAAATATATACATTGCTTAAGTCTTTCTGCTTCTATAAGCCAAATATAATGTCTTCTAAATGTCCCTTTTAAATATTGAAATATTTTACAGTAATCTGATAGTAATATGATATATGACTATCCTCATGAAYATACTAAGTGTTTTAAAACTTAAAATRTATTTCCAAACACTGCTCTCCATGGTCTGAAACTGAGCTGTCATGGCCAGTGGCAGCCATGTTAACACCTAACACCCAACAAATGCATGTCCTGCCTTGTGATTCCCGGGAGTTAAGTCCTATAAGGTTGCTAGGAACTATGAGCTAGACAAAGCTAGAGTAATCGCTCCCAGAAAAAGCAGGGCAAGGCTTCAACTGCTCAGGTCATGGCCTCTTTGTTCATGTTTGTGTTAAAATAACTGTGTGATAATTTACCAGGAGGCTGCTATGTAATTGGTGGGACCTGTAACAGAGGAAGAACACATAGCCTCTTAAAAAATTACAAACAATTTCAAGATTTGAGACRGTGGGGTAGCAAGACAGGAGCTAGGCTGTGGGACCACACAGGCAGTATGTTCTCACAGATGCTCTCGTTACCACAGAGGCCCTGGCTACGCAGGACCTTACAAGGATGCCACCAGTTCATAAATGTCCCAAATTTATTTCTGTCACTATAAAGATGAAACCCGGCTTTAATGGTCTTTGGTAGTGACATGCCTGGGAGCACAGCAGATGGAAGCTCTTGRTCATTAAGGAACAGAAAATGTGGCAACTTTGCAACTCTCAGAGATAGTCTCCTTCCCTGCATCTGAGGGGCACATTCGCACTGGCTAGGCGTCTTCCACCACAGGGATCTACTGCATGACAGAGCTCAAGCCCACTCAGACGGGCTACACCTCTCTGGATGTTCAGAACTCGGGCCAGGCCACTAAGGTTGACTTTGTTGCCTCATGGAGGCAGGAGTTAAAATTCCTATTAGGTTTCTCTAAGCCATTCAACCTAGTCTCTTTCCTGGCATGAAGAGAGATTATATATGCGAATATTGGCTCAACGGGTAATATTTCAAGATTAGAGGTACTAATATTAACAATTTGCTCATCAAAAACCTTTCTAAGCTATTTAAAGCTGTTTCTGTCTGAAGTTTCTCATGCGTCAGACGCATGCTTTAGTTGCAAATTGGTATTCCTAGTCTGACGCCTCACAGTGATTTAATATCATATCAAGGCAGACAGCTGTCAAATAGCCCAAGGGCGGCAGCACTCTAATGCGGAGCCCATCATGTGCCTGGACAGAATTTTACATTTAATCACTGACTACACTCCTCAGGGCTAGAATATAGAACCTTCCAGCAGGATGTGCCTCATAAAAACACCCAGGAAGATTCTCCTGACTCAATGGTAAGAAGGCTAAAAAGTATCCAATAGTTTAGAAGCAGGGAGGGGCAGGGTATAGGAAATACCAATGGAAACCCCAGTAATCTCTTAGAAAGACAGAAAAGCAGAAGGAAAACCCAAAATATGGAGCTTTCGCTTACATTGTCTCCTCTAACATGGTCCCTCTTAGAGACGTGCCTAAGTGCCTAAGTCTTTTTCACTGGGTAAAGCCAGTAAGTTCACCTTTGCTAGTCAACTGTGGCTGGTGGAAGATGTTAAGAGGTAGAACGATGTAGAAACAGGCAGAGTTCCTAATGGACCAGGACAGAAGGTCACCCGTGACTTCCTTTGACTAGAGTTCAAACAGAAACAATCTAGGTCCAGAACGAGCCAGGAGAAGGCCTTTCTTCATCACTAGGGCGTCCTTCTATCAGCGCTAGCCTCAGCCTCCACATTAGAGTGAGGTGCTTAAGACATGCCTGGGCCAGCAGTAGTCTTCTGACCTGCAGAACTAGTCTAAAACTTTAAGATTGAAGCTAGAAGACACTCTCTGAGTGAAATACCACTTGTCTCAGTACCAAGTACTGTTGAACACCTAGCTTTCCCTTTTACCTTTATACATTTGAAAAAGATTTAGTTTATTTTAAATTATATATCTGTGTATATTTCTGTGTATCCCTGAGTAGCCCGTGGAGGCCAGAATAGGGTGTCAGGTTCCTTGGGATTGGAGTGTTGGCTGTGAGCCACCTAATGTAGGTGCTGGTATTAGAACTCTCGTCCTCCATAATAGCAATGCTTTTACTTAGAGGCTGAGCCATCTCTCCAGCCCATTCTCTGTAATAAGGTTTATATTGCTCATTTACATTTTCATTTAAAGTTTTATCATCCAGCTCTTGATACAAGTTCTTGAGGTCCAGACATAACAAATTCTACCTCAACCTGAATATAAATTTTAATACTCCTCAAAATGTAACTTCAGGATTTTAAACACACTTGATACCATTTCACACCAGGAATGATTCTGTCAGAATAGTACTGAGTAGTCACATGAGACAGAATGTAAGTATTGATCAGGTACAAAGCACGAGCAATCTCCACTAATGAGACATGCAAATCATACCCTTGTACAAAGAGTCAGTTATAGCCATCGATGTTATAGAGCATGTGATAAAATTAGCAATGATTTGCATCATTTCTTTAGAAAACCTTATTAATTTATCCATATGCACTGCAAATCCCATCACATAGCTTTCTTTCTTCAAAAAGAACTTTTAAACATTAAGATAATGATAAAAGATACATAGACCCATTCATTACCATAGGCGATTCTTTGCACAGATTGTGCTACTATAATAAAAGTAAAAATTTCAATATAAATAGATTTTAGCTATAATAGAGACTAGGATAATAAAGGGAGCTGGGCATGGTGGACATCCCTTTAAGCATAGCCCTTGAGAAGCAGAGGCAGGGGGATCTCTGTGAGTTCCAAGGCAGCCAGGGCTAAATAGAGAGCCTGTCTTTAAAAAAAAAAAAAAAAAAAAAAAAAAAAAAAAAAAAAAAAAAGGTGGTAGGAGTGGGAAGGGGTGGGGATGAGGATGAAGAGAGACCTGAGTGATGGTTAATCTCAACTGCCATCTTGAGAAGATCTAGACCAGCACCACTGGGAGACAGGCCTCTGGGAATGCCTGTGGGGGACGAACTTCATTAGGAAAACTGAGGTTGGAATACTCTCCCACCACAGGTGGCACCATCCCCTGGGGAGATCCCGGACTGCAGGAAAAGGAGGAAGTGGGCTGACATAAGCCTTTGTCACTTTCTACAGCTCGGGTTTCCTTGATGTGACAGACTGTAGCCTGGCGCTGTGAGCTCAAACCACTTTCTCCTTTAAGTCCCTCCACCTCGGTGACAGAAAGTAAGACAACCTGGAAGTAACCTAAACGTCTGCTTAACAATGGGACCACTTACTGTGTAAGGTAAGTGGAAATGAGGCTGCTATGCTGCCTTTAAAGTATAGCTCTAAAAATGATCCTAATCATTTTCTGTATCTAAAATATTTTAATTGTTACATGTTTTTTTAATTTTAATTTTTTATTATATTCAACATAATATATTTTTATACCAATCATAAAAATGATGGATTTGTTATTAAATGAACATAAGATAAAGTCTTGTTTATTTTGTTTTTAGTAGAGCGTCAAATCTTGGCTCTTACTGTGGTAGAAACGCAAAATAAGAACAATTTTTAGACATTGCAGTTCATTGTGATAAGGCTGTACTTCAACATCCCTCACATCACCAAAGGATTTTACCTTCATAGTAGCTAAGCAAAGAGTTGACAGTTCTGCTGCATCAAGGGATGAACTGTAGGTACAATTATTTGAATACAGTTTTCCTGCTATGGTCAAAGCCAAACGACTTGGGTGACAAAACACTCAAAATCCTTCCTTCTTATCATTGCTGTCTTTTGGGGGGTGCAGTAGGGCTAGAATTGGACCCAGGTCCCTACTTGCTGGGCAAGTGCTACAGGCTTCATTCACCTCACTTCCTTGACGTATGTGACTTTACTGCATCAGCAGAGAAGGTACCCCCACTCCTTACTGGCATTTGGTTTTAACTGAACCATGGCTGGTTCTACCTCACATGTGTGTAGGCCAGTCTGTTTAGATTCCACATACTAATGAGATAGTGTGGCATCTGGTTCTCTGTATCTGGCTTATTTCATGTAAACACTGTCAAATTTASCAGTTCTGTAAAGATGAATTGCTACCAAACAAGGACATTTTGTAAACAGTCCTTGTTAACATACACACTAAGGGGATTTTAAGTAAATTCTAAAACATTATTGCTTTCATGTGAACAGAGTACTATGTAGCTAGATATAAAGGGATTATACATCTTGAAAATTAAAATATACCTTGCTGTGGCCAAAGCATATCATTACATGGTTGCAGAGCAATGTATGAAGTACTAACTTTGCAGTAAAAACCACACCATGTAAACACAAACCAGCACATACAATCTCACACACTACCTCAGTATTGTACAAGTGGAGGSTAAATTTCCAGTGATTATTGAGGACAAATGGTAATTTATAGTCTATATGAAGTGTGAGTCATTTTTAAATGCAGTATATAGCATTCCTGAGTATCTGTGAGAGGCTAGCTCCAGAATTACCTGCAGGAACCACAAAATGCTGCTTCCATGAATATAATGCCACATACATATGCTTTAAATCATGCCCAGATGGGCCATCATCCCTGGGATAAGGTGAATGCTAGGGAGTCAATGTCATACACCATGATTACAGAATAATGGCAAGGAGCAAAGTCTGTGCTCAGTGTAGCTTCCACCTGGGGAGTTCTTATGGGGGGGGGGAGTTGGTTGAGGACATGAATGTAGAACTCAGAGACATAGAAAGCCAAATGTACACAGAGGATCTGGAAATAAAAACAGGCACAAACCAAATAGTAGGATGGTGAGACGACAGCTCAGTGATAGAGCACCTGATGACTTGGGTTGGATTCCTGGAAAAAGAACTGACTCCTGAAAGCCGTCCTCTGACCTCCACATATTCATACAAAGGTATATGTGTGTAGACACCACACACACACACACACACACACACACACACACACACAC
>BDUI01001082.1:65910-81276 GCA_002335545.1 Apodemus speciosus
TCTGTTACAGAGCAACACAGCCCATGGAGGCACACGGAGGAGGCTGCCACAGCATGACCCCATCAGATACCTTGTAAATCAAAACAAGGTACAGGACAGAGGCAAATCTTACTCTCAAAATTTAACTCCACCTCAAACATGTTTTTCCTCTGGGGAAAAGTGGAGAAAGAGAAAATAACTCACAGTTTAAAAAGCCATTGGTGGCACACGCCTTTAATCCCAGCACTTGGGAGGCAGAGGCAGTTGGATATTTGCGTTCAAGGCCAGCCTGGTTTACAGACCAAGTCCCAGGACAGCCAAGGCTACAGAGAGAAACCCTGTCTTGAAAAACAAAAGAAAAGGGCCAGTATATTCGATTTCCTTTCAGAATTGTATTTCCATCTGAAAAGCAATGAGGCAGAAATTCTTATCAAATCCTAACATTAAAAACGACTGAGTACTGGCTCTCTGGTGAGCTACAGTGATTTGGTGCTGCTATGTGTAGCCCAGAATCTTGGTAAATCTGCTGCCTTTGTTTAAGAGATGTAAGACCTCGAGAAACTACCCTTTCACATGCTAATTAATACATGCACACAGGATGCGAGTTAATCTGAGCATGGGGGGGAGGGGGCTGCTACATACTCCTCCCTCCGTCCTTTAAGCAGCCACTGAACAAGCGCCTCTCTTCAGGTACCACAGCTGACACCTTATCTTCTGGGATTTCAGTCTTTTAGGTTCTGGGGCAGAGAGGAGCTATTCCAACTTCTAACAGATAGAGGCAGGACTTGAACTCAGTTTTCCTGCCAGAGCTACTGCTCTTTATGACAGCTAGATGATTGCCTTAGGAAGGTTGCAGGGACGCGCTGAACTATATACACACTTCTTGCAGGCCACCAAGGTAAATGTAATGTAATGTAGTGCAATGCAATGCAATGCAATGTAAGAAGCTCATGCTCTCCTAGAAACATATGGTGTCAGAACTGTTCACAGTGAGAGTGGGCCAGACAGCGGAGAAACCAAGGGCCCCATAGTAAGAGAGCACAGGTCACAGGTAAGGCACTTACAGGCTCCTGGCAGAAGGAGGTGGCTCAGTGAAAACGGTGTGAACTCACCTTTTAGATAAACGTTACTCCAACCAAAGCCTCCAAATCACACCAGGACCACCTGGGGTCGGTTTAGTCACATGGCTTCATTCTATGACACAAGGAAGCACAGAACAAATCTGTGCCTAAGTGGATGACAATGCTAAGGGATGGCAGATGCCTACTAGCCGCAGAGACAAGTGCACCTTTCTGCAAGCTATCAGGGAGGCTGAGGCAGGAGCTGGCCAGGAGCTAGCCTGGTATAGAAACGTAATRAAGGCCATTCCCACTGCCCCACCTCACACCCTTCAGGTACACACTACTTTCCATGAGATACTTACTACTTCCTCCTAAGACCTTCTCTATCAAGGGATGCAGAGAAACAACTAGACAGTATTATAAAGGAATGGAGTTCAGGGAAATTATTCTTGTTTTGTGAAAACTAATGTAGGTGGGTGACTAAACTAGTAGACATAAATCCAACCAATATAAACTAATTATCACTAATTATACCAAATGTTAACAGCACTAAATACTGCAATTAAAAGGCACACATTATCAAGATGGGCAACTGTGCCCACTCCCTCTCCCACAAGTATTGTAGGTCTCTGCCTACAAGGAATCCATTGSTCTATCAAGGCATAGAAGCTGGAAAGTAAGTGGAAAGGCACACAGGGTTGGCAGGACACACATGAGGCTCCATGGCAGAACAAACATCAAGCAGAGACTAGTGGAGGCCGTTGGGTCACCAAGGGCTGCCCATGGTGACCTCTCTCTCTCCCTTTTTCTTTCAGTCCACCATGAGGTAGTAGGTTTGCTCTGCCAYAGTCTTCTAAAAAGTTCTAAAAGTATAGTCCTGAACCTCCAAAACTGCGAGGAAGGCCAGCAGACTTTTTCTGTCTAAGAAACTACGTCAGGTGCTACAGTGTTGGATGGCTCACTAATACACCATCTGAGCAATGCTAACACTCAGCTGAGTTGTACAAGCATCAGACACAGCAGAATTTACTTCCTTTCCAATACACATACCATACTCATCAATAGCACATACCTTGGTCATAAACAAGTCTCTACTACTTAAACAAAGACAACAACCAAAATTGAAGTTGAACTGAATAGGTGCTCTGAACAAAATGAAATAAGATCAGAAATCATTAAGATATCAAAAACTCACTGTTCTGAAATGCAGAAATTAAACAACTTTTATACAATCCCTGGAATTGAAAAAGAAATAGAAAAGATAATAGGGGAAACTTGACACGAAATAATTAAAATATAATACAATAATAATTTAAAATGTAAAACATGAAAATATACAGCATTTGCATAAAGAAATGTCCATAATCTGGGCAGGTAGATCTCTGAGTTTGAGGCCAGGCCGGTCTAAATAGTGAGACTCTATCTCAAAAAAGAAAGAAAATAAAAAGAACCTAAAGAGAAACTTAGCACTTTGAATATTTAGAGTAGAAAAGAAAAATGATGGCCACGGTTTTACAACTTAAGTCATCATCAGAAAAGCATAACCCAGGAGATAGAATATGTGTCAACAGTTAAAAGCACATACTGCTCTCCCAGAGGCCCTGAGTTCAGTTCCCAACACCCCTTAATCCAGTAGATCTGACATATTCTTCTGGCTTCTGTAGGCACCTGCACACACCTGCATATACGGGCACACAGACATACAAATAAAATACAAAGAAAAGAATAAATCATAAAAAGTAAAACCAAAAACTACCTCTACTGAAGATTGCTGATGACAAGTAAAGGGAGTCTAAACAAACAGGGAGCCAGGCTGTGCTCACGACGACCACAATCAACTCTCTCCCCAGAGTCTGAGTCCGATCTGCCATTTAAAAATATCCTAACTCTCACTTTGTAAGATAATTCTCAATTTTACAAAGATGTGCAAAGGGCTCAGACTACCTACCTGTAGCAGTCTTGCAAATCAATTACAAAGTTGGAAGACACACTAAAAAGCTACAGTGCTCAAAATGATGTGATACTTACTGGTCTACAAACCAAAACAGACAACAGCATTGCACTGTGTGGCCCATGTACAGAACCCTTTGAATTTTAACAAAGGATTTATAAACTCCATATGGGAAAGGTGAGTTTTTAAAGAAATCATCTTAAAACAATTCAGTCTCCATACTGGAAAAAAAAGAAGCCTTGACTACTACCTCATAGTATACATAAACATTAATTCAAAGGGGATCAGAAAGCTAAATGTAAAACCTGAAATTTTAATTAGAAGACAACACAGGTGACTAACCTTGTGCCCTGAGAATATGTGATGGTTTATTAGTTACAATACAGAAAACAATGGTAAGAAAGAAAAAGACTGGTCATCTTAATTGTGCCCTCCCTCAGAGATCATCAATAGAATAAATAGTCAAGGTACAGACCAGATTCTCCAATCTAGGACATGTAATAGCCCAAGAAAAAAAATAGAAAAAGATTGAACACTTCACAAAGGAAACACAATCAGACAGCACAAGCATACACTCAAGTATTCAATGATATTAGTCATCAGGAAAATGCAAATTAAAACCACAATAGATGCCATTACACACCCACCAGAATGGCTAAAATTAAAAGCATGCACTGGTAGGAATGCAGAAACATGAGTGCTAGGAGTACAAACAGCACACCCATTCCAGAAAATGGCTGGCTGTTTCTCACGAAGCACTAATAAGCCTAGCAATTCTCCTAACTATGCAAGAGCAATACATACATTTAGCCATAAAAAGACTTGTATAAAAATTGGTCAGAGTTGTATTAATCAAGCTGCAAGCAGCCCATGTCCACAGATAGAAGGATGGATATGCAAACTGAGGTCCATACACAAATGTGGTGCTGTGTATCCAGCAGATACTGCTTAGCATTAAAAACGGGCAACCATGGACTCACCTAACAACATTGGTGAACCTCAAGCAATGGTCAGTGAAAGAACCCTTCCACAGGAGCTCAGATGATTAACATTATGTGAAGTTCTACAATGGATTTATTAATTCATGTGCGGTGGGTGAAAAAACACAAAAACTACCAGAATTGCTGATTCTGAGAAGCGAGAATGAGGATTTTCTGGAGGAAAAGAAAGTAACTCTGGGGACAGAAATCCTTTCCATTATTTATCTGCTTTCACAGGGACTTGCTAAGAAGTCCAGGTTGGCCTCAAATTTGAGATCCTTCTGTTCCTGCCTCTTGGTTGTTGAAATTACACTACAACTGCACATGTTCTGAATGTTAACAGTGTTTTTGTTGCATAGGTCTGTCCAAACGAATCAAGGAAAGAACATCAAGCCGAATGCTAGTTTATACAACACATGGCAATGCACGTGGGGAAGATGGCGGAAGTTGCCCGTTGCCTCCAGACCTCTGGAGGCTGCTTTTTGCTTCCTTCACAGCCCAGGCAAGAGCATGGAACTAACTTTGCCGTTTGGTACCCAGCATTACCTAGCATTCTAGCTTTCCCAAGATGTGTAAAGACACAGAGGATTTAAAGCCACTGATGAGGCGGGGAAAAGGAAGGAACGGAAATGAGTTTAAAATTCCACAGGGAAAAGTGTGACTCATGCCTCGTGTTGGGTAACTACCCTTTTAAACTGCACCTTGTGAAAACAGCCAAAGAGCACTGAGTATAAAACTGCTTCTGCGCAGCGCTGATTAAAAGGGAATAAAACTCCATTAAGAGTCTGCTCTGAGTTATCTGGCAACAGTCGCACTCTGGTGAATGGGTGACTCAGATCCCACTGTGGTCTTTCTGCAAAGCGATGGTTTTTACRGGATGACAGTCTTCAGTAATTGGTAGTCTCTAGAGACTGGAAAGGCTCAGTCTGGCGGATGGACTGCGTGATCGGCACTGGCTCCATCCAACAGCCTTCGCMGTAGCCAGGCCTGCGTTATCCTTGAGCAGGTTTGTGTCCCTTCACTTTCTGCCTGCAATGATTTCACAGACTTCCTGTATCAACAGGCCACATATAACCAACAGGCGCACGCTGGTTTAAAATCTAATCCTAAACTTTTAAGTAAAAAGAACAAAACAACCTTTAATCACTTGGGTTAGACACAGGAAGACCAAGGAGGGATCTAATTAAAGTGCGCCCTAAGGATGCTTACCCTTCGACTCTGGGGGCTCACGCGCCACCTCAAGAAGCTGTCAGCCCAGTTTAAAATGGCCCCTTGAAAAGCATTCTATTGTCCTGAGCAAATGAGTGTCAGTGCCACAGCTGTGTGGGRGGAAGAACCTGTCAGGGCTCTGCGGTGGACCAGCTCCCATCCGAGGGAGGTGGCTCTTCTGGAAAACATCTATTTTCCAAACATCTTCTCACAAAATAACAGACAGGAAAGCTGCCTACACATTCTGAAAAGAGCACATCAGACCAAAACCAGTTTTCCTGGGCTGTTCTTTAATTCACAAAGATGCTAACATTTGAAAATAATTTTGTTTCTAGTTTAGTTCAGAAACTACTACCTCAAACGACACAAAATTTCCCCTGAACACTTTATTATARGGAGTCATACAAAGACTTTACTTCAACAAAGCAAACAAAAGCTCACAAAGTGGCATTTTTCATATTGCCTYGCAAGTACAGAGAGCAGGAGAGAGCAGGACAGCAGCCGGTGGGCTGCAGACCAGAGCACCATGGCGCCGTGGCTCGCGCTTTTATTACTTCCTAAGGAGCCACTCATGAGATTTGCTACAATGAAGGCTCAAGCCTGAGAAACATTTCTTAAACTAAAAGCRGAGTGCCCTCTTGAGGCAATGAACAGAAACAAGCCCACGCTGGCCCTGGCCGGACATCTGCAGAAGACGCTTTCTTCCCTCGGGGACTTTTTGGACAAACATGTCGTGATCCAAATCGAGTAAGTTCTAACAAAAATAGATGACTTATGGTCAAATACTATGGAGCACCAGAACTGCAGCAAGACGGTTGACATTTGAATTGATGACAATGTGAAAGCTGCACCACAGAAACTATACATCCACTCAGTTGGCCTGCTCCATAGATGCCCAGGGCTCAAACCACACATGGAAAAAAGCTCAGAGCAAACTTACAGGGGAGGTAACTGAAGATAGCTATAGCTGAACTCCACATGCATAAACACACACACACACTCCTTCAATATATGACATATGAAACCTGTGTTGAGAAAAGCAGTCTATATGTACATAAGCTTGGGGAGATTTATTTACCTAAATTATTTTAAATCCTTTACTTACTTTAAATTTGTTATTGTGTACACATGAGCACGTACATGCTGCGGCCCTTGTGTGGAGTCAGGAGACAGCTTTCAGTCCTCTCCCCACTGTGCTGAGRCAACGGCCCTCAATCTGTGCTGCTGAGCCGCACTCTAGGCTAGCTGGCCTTGAGCTTCCAAATGACTCTTATCTGTCTCCAGCAGAAGGGCTGGGATTACAGGCATGTGGCATGGATAAACCAGCTGCGTTTACAATGTTGTGTGCATGTATGCCATATGTGTGTGTGTGCGCGCGCGCGCGCGCAGGTGAATATGCACATATGTAAGGAAGCCAGAGGACAACCTCAGGCTATTCTTAAGAGGGATTCAATGGTATTGAAAATAATACTGCTGGGGGTTTAGGGGTGTAGGAGGTCATCTGGGAGCCCTGAGTGGCTGCTGCCATTACATCTTAGAGCTGTAATGAAGGCTACTTCCCCCAAATCATACTTTATTTAAGGTATAATTTGACCTATGAGTACGAAGAGGAGTGATTTGTGTTACATCATTTCTCCTCTCAAGTTTGGAAACTTCAGAGCTTTACTAAGCATGACTCATACTCATGAATGATCAGGGTTTTGAATGAATAGTAAAAATAGATGCCACCTCCTCTAGTTACTGAGGTCCCTGTGGGAACAAGTCACACAGCCTAAGTCTAGATTCAGGAACAGAAAATTTATCTGTCATTTATCAGTCAAACGAAATTACTTGCTCCCCATACCTTGTTCCAAAGGATAAATCCTTTATGCAGCTCCTCAAGCTATGCTTGGCATTTATTTGAATTTATGTAATGCCTTTAATTCCATAAATCCAAAGGAAAGCAACAGGGAAGAGACANTCTATATGTACATAAGCTTGGGGAGATTTATTTACCTAAATTATTTTAAATCCTTTACTTACTTTAAATTTGTTATTGTGTACACATGAGCACGTACATGCTGCGGCCCTTGTGTGGAGTCAGGAGACAGCTTTCAGTCCTCTCCCCACTGTGCTGAGRCAACGGCCCTCAATCTGTGCTGCTGAGCCGCACTCTAGGCTAGCTGGCCTTGAGCTTCCAAATGACTCTTATCTGTCTCCAGCAGAAGGGCTGGGATTACAGGCATGTGGCATGGATAAACCAGCTGCGTTTACAATGTTGTGTGCATGTATGCCATATGTGTGTGTGTGCGCGCGCGCGCGCGCAGGTGAATATGCACATATGTAAGGAAGCCAGAGGACAACCTCAGGCTATTCTTAAGAGGGATTCAATGGTATTGAAAATAATACTGCTGGGGGTTTAGGGGTGTAGGAGGTCATCTGGGAGCCCTGAGTGGCTGCTGCCATTACATCTTAGAGCTGTAATGAAGGCTACTTCCCCCAAATCATACTTTATTTAAGGTATAATTTGACCTATGAGTACGAAGAGGAGTGATTTGTGTTACATCATTTCTCCTCTCAAGTTTGGAAACTTCAGAGCTTTACTAAGCATGACTCATACTCATGAATGATCAGGGTTTTGAATGAATAGTAAAAATAGATGCCACCTCCTCTAGTTACTGAGGTCCCTGTGGGAACAAGTCACACAGCCTAAGTCTAGATTCAGGAACAGAAAATTTATCTGTCATTTATCAGTCAAACGAAATTACTTGCTCCCCATACCTTGTTCCAAAGGATAAATCCTTTATGCAGCTCCTCAAGCTATGCTTGGCATTTATTTGAATTTATGTAATGCCTTTAATTCCATAAATCCAAAGGAAAGCAACAGGGAAGAGACAYACAGAGAAGCRTGMTCTCRRCTCCAGGAGGTSATCCTACCAAGGCCATCTCTGGYCATCTTTGATGACACAGACTGACCACTCAAAGTCCATTCTGGCGTTTCTTCAGGCTTTAGCTACAGGTGGCAAAGCTGCCCTCAGGCTCATTCCAGACCTGACCTACTTATCACCACACAGGAGTCTAAAAGCCTCTCTCACCCACCTTGTAATCAGACGCATGACATTCTCCTTCTCTTTCCAAAAGAGAAGCCAGTCTGACAGTGCTAAGGGGGTCAGAAGGAGACTAGACACTTTTCAACATTCTGATGGTTCAGAGCTGTGGATATACACATGCGCACACACATACATGGACACACAGACACACACACACACTTTTACACCTAGCAATTGCTAGTATTATAGCAAAGACATTGCCTAGAGTTTCTATTCCCACTCTGCCATCAATGCCCTGTGTTAAGTCTAGGCAGGCTGCTTTGGCTCTCTGGACCTCGGATTCCTCAAATGTAAAACAGGAAATCTGACAAGTTCAATCGAAGGCTTACTGTGTGGAGTGAATCACAATGCACACTGTACACACAACAAATGTAGGCCTCCTTTCTTCCCAGCTCTTCTCCCTCAGTGCTAACCTTGGCCTGTGATGACCACAGCATACAGACAGACATGGATGGACACATACATAATGGAACCTAAGTTACAATTCTGAACATTGCTTTTTGTTTTAGCATACTTTGGAGATGCAAAATTCTCCCACTAGATAACATCATCCCTCCATGGGGCTGTGAATATCGCCTATGATTGAAAATCGCCATTGTGTACCTGCAGGCAAAACTTCCAGTCATCTCTACATGCATCATGGACACTTGAAACACAACAAATCCAAGTTTCCTCCCTCAAACCTGAACTTCCCTATGGCTTTTCCACCTTAGTGTATGACATTCCTACCCAGCTCCTCAGGTGTCATGCTTGGCCATGCTTCCCTAACCAGCCTGTTCTCCATCTCCTCTGCCGGCGCCCTTGTCTGAGCCACAGTGATGAGGACGCTCACAGGCCTCTCCCATTCCCTTTTGTAAGACCCTAACCTGTTAGTCTGAAGGCAGTCAGACGATCTCACCTGTTCATGAGACCATATGACCACCCCCTTGGCTTGAAACACTCTACTTCAGCATTTCACATGAATTCGGCTCCTTGAAAGGGTACTCCATCTGGCCCACGGTCAGCCTTTCAACGTCACCTAAGGACATACCCTTGGTCACTGGAGTATAACACAGTAGCCTGTGGAAAGCCATGAGCTGTTTCCCTTCTGTGCCCTCACTCTGCCCTCTCTGCACAAGTCTCAGACTCCTCTTCCTACAGCAGGTCTCTGTCACAGCAGTTCCTGCAACTCATAGCTTTTACTGTGACCCACTCTGAACTACCAAAGGACAGTGCCACAAAGACACAGACAGTTCTATCTTGTTCAACATGTTGTGCCCAGGACCTGTAACTGCATAGATGGCATGGTGGTCTGAATAATAGCTCCTGTGGGCTTATAGATCTGAATGCTCAATCAACAGGGTGTAAAACTCCTTTAAAGGATTATAAAGATTGAGGAGGTGTGGCCTTAGTGGAGGAAATGAGTCACTGGGGGGTGGGCTTTGAGGTCTGAAAAGCCCATGCCAAGGCCAGCCTCTCTGTGCCTGTGGATCAGGATGCAGCTCTCTGCTACTTCTCCAATAGCACTCCTACATGCTGTTATGCTCTCTGCAGTGTCAATAACGTACTAAGCCTCCGAAAGTGTAAGCAAGCCCCCAATTAAATGCTTTCTTTTGTAAGGGCTGCCTTGCTCATGGTGTTTCTTCACAGCAATATAACAGTGACTAAGGCAGATATGATCTAGTGGGACTGTAAATATTAAAAATGTGCGTAAGTAGCTGCCCAGGTATCCCCACATTTCTGAAAAAAAAAAAAAAGCATATTTTAAGACTTTCTATAACGAATGACCTTTATATGAAGCCTTAGCACTCTCCTGTTAAAAAAGTATGACACACTAGCTAACAAAGCTCACAGTTATCTTCTTTTTATTAAACAGAATTCAGACTGAGAACAGGATGGTGGTATGGTGTGGCTGTCTGCTCCCTCAGGCCCCATGTTAAAGCTGACAATGGAACGGTGCYGAGTAGCCATTCTGAGAGATGGGCAGGCAGAGGTCTCTGCCCACAGGAGTGGAACAATGTTCTTATGAAAGTGAGGCCCYCTGTGCTTACCGCCCTCTGGTCATGCCCCATGAGGGGATGATAGAAGGCTCTTGCCAAATGCTACACCCATGATAGTGCACTTCCCAACCTCCAGAAACATGAGACAGCTGTTCATTTCGAATTACCCAGGCTTGGGTATTGTCTTGCAGTGCAAACAGACTAAGACAGGGACCATTCTTGAACAGCAAGTACTTGATAGCTAAGCATCAATTCACTAATAAGTAAGTGCTTATGCAATAGTCATTTGCCCCAATGTTTCTTATAGCAGTGAGGTGCTTCTGACAAAGAACACCTAGTCCTGGGCTGGGTTCAGTCCCTGCAACCCACAGTGGAAGGAGACGACTGCTTCCCGAAATGTATCCTCTGATCTCCACAGGAGCACATGGCATATGCGGTCCTCTCCCTCTCCCTTTTTGTCTCTCTCCTATACTAATAAATTAAAAACAGAAAGAAGAAGGATGGATTAATGGAGAGCCTGTCCTGTTTGTAGGTGAACTGAAACTCAAATAGGCCAATCTAAACTAGTTTGAGTTTGGATAGCTTAATCAGCCTGTGTCTGAAAAGGTCTATGGACAAGTCAACTAAGAAAACATGACTATGCCAATGGAACATACTTGTTTCTTTTTAAAGGATTAGCTCAATGAAAAGAATTCTTTCCCGTTTAAAAAAAAAAGAGAGAGCGTATGAGAAATTCAGAGTATATACACAGAACAGATCCCATGCCCATAGGCGGTTGCTAGGAGGATGCACAAACTGGCAACAGCTTCCCAGAGTGAGAAATAGGGCTTCTTACTTGATTGCCTCATGAATATTGTTTGAAGTATGGCCTGATAGAGCATCGTGTAAATTTCGGATAAAATAATCTCGGTATTCTTCCGGAAGGGCCATGAATGTTCCACCCATCACGATGAACTCCACCTTATCCACACTGTGGCCAAGCTGCTTTAGCTGAAAGGAGCACACATCCATCAGAGCACTGTCCCGGTGCTGCAGAACTTCCACTTCATTTCATAATCTCTCGAATGCAGTTTATAAATGAAAAGCAGTACAACACACCTTGCTAATTCTATGCATTTAAAAAAGAAATGTCTGAAAGAAAAACAGTGCCTGCTCAAATAAGATGGGAGAGAGAATTAAAACTAAACCAGAAGCCATACTTTAATGCTGACAGTTAGGTAGCAATTTAACAACAGGAAGAACTTAAAACATATATAACAGGTAACAAAGAATAAATTAAAAAAAAAATCAACATCATGTGGTATCAAATACTGCAAATATTTATTACACATATATTTTATGTCAGACTTCATGGTAAAAAGACACAATTGTGACTGAAACATAACCTGGACTTCATATACATACAGGGAGAAGGATAAACACCAGATTAGACTGAACCTTCAAGATGGAATTTAAAGCTGATTGTGGGCACAGGCCCTCAAACTCCTTCTAGAAGACCCAAGTATGTAACTGACTATCTCGAACTGGAATATTCCTTCTCTTCTACCACAGGGCAGAATGGCACTGTGGCAACTGCAATAAGCCAGGATCTAAGTTTTAAATTTCTTGCTGTACTCTAAGCGTGAGGAAGCTAGGATCGAATATGAACTAGAATATACTACGTAATGAATATCCATATAGACCTTTAAAAATAGTTGTTTCTACAAGTATCAAATAACAAATGCTGCTATTGTGTGTCTGTGTGTCTGAGTGAGCATGTGTACGTCTAACCATCAACACTAGAGGACTACGTCTCTCTGTCCATGGTTGCATACAATGGGGAACATCAGAATCATTCTGGCAGCATCTATGAAAACTGCTAGAACTCCAAGCCAACTCCACCCCCACCTGCAGAGGTGGAGACCCCTATGTCATTATATCACTAAGTTCCCCAGATGACTTTACTACACTTACTTAGAAAAGAATTGTTATTATATGTGACTATCCTAATACCTAAACCTAGGAACCTAAAAAATTTTTAGTAAATAAAATATTTCACACTCTGTTAAAAGTTTTTCGTTTTGTGATGGCTATTCTTGGTTGTCAACCTGATGACAACTGAAATTAAAATCCAAATTTTAATTAATCCCTCCCCCCCTCATTCTATAAGTTCTGTTTCTCTAAAGAACCCTGACTAATACACATCTTAAACGAGTAGAGAACCATGCCTGAAAAACAAAATTGAAGTCAAAATCAGTTTAGGACATGTGATGGTTTGTATATGCTTGGTAGCAGGGCCTGACCAAGGCGAGTCTTAGAAGGACAACTTTTAATTGGGGCTGGCTTACAGATTCAGAGGTTCAGTCCATTATCACCAAGTGGGGAACATGGCAGCATCCAGGCAGGCAGGGTGCAGGAGGAGCTGAGCRTTCTACATCTTCACCTGAAGGCTGCTAGCAGAATACTGGCTTCCAGGCAGCTAGGATGAGGGTCTTAAAGCCCACACCCACAGTGACACATCCACTCCAACAAGGCCACACCTCCTAATAGTGCCACTCCCTGGGCCAAGCATATACAAACCATCACAGAACATGTTTTCCTAAGCTATGTGGGCTCCCCATGTGGGGTCCTCTGACTGCTGACTCTCGTCCCCACTTGTGCTTCCATCGTTAGACCTGGGTGGTGTTCAACAATGAACTGCCACACAGACCCAGAAGCAACTTATGTACTGCACGCTCCTTTCTGTTGCAGATCTTTTACTGCAACAACTTCTAACGCTTACATTTCAGCACTTGCAGTCATGTCTAGACTCCTGGAGAAGTTCAAGGTCACCTGTACAGTACCAGTTTTTAACCAGCTATGTTAATGTATAATTTCTGTGCCATAAAATCCACCTGTTTTAAGGCACAACTTGGGAGTTCTGATGGAGTTATGCACCTCCGCAGTTGTGACCCAGAACAAGTCCCCAACCCCCAATCGGCTGCTCACACCACTGTAAAACTCCCCTGCTCTCACTGAGCACACTGCCACAGCACTTCTTGGTCTGGCTCTGGAAGCTCAGCCCCATGCCGACTGTTAAAGAACTTTTACACACTTTGAGAAGTGACTTCYGTCAAAGTGAAAGGACACAACAGTCTCTAAGTAGCATAAGTCTGRCCACGCACAGCACACGGCTCTAAGTCTCTCCGGAGGAGCATAAACCTCGCTCTTTTCATCGTACTACACAATGGCTCCAAATCAAGTAACTGCAACATCTTTGAAGCGCAAAAACAAAACAAAACAACCAAAACAAACAAACAAAAAACCAATTTAAAAAGCCTCTTTACCTGCTCTATCCGGTTTCTTGTCTGCAGATAAGGGTCATATCTAGCACGGATAGCTCGCATGGAAGTTGGCTAAGTAAACAAGGAGAAAAAATTATGTAAAAGACATAAATTTTTAAAAGAGTATGAAGTAGTAAAGGGCTGTGTTAAATGAAATGCTCTAGGGTTTTGAAGACTAAGACCACATCTCATGTCCCACCTTCTAGGATCACCTTCTAGTCTCAGTCTTAGCAAGGTACAGAGCCATCTGGCTAGGGCCCTCCCACGCTGTTGGGCTTACCTTCATAGCAGAGCATCCCATTCACCTTCTGTGGAAATGTGATGGCACCCAGAGTGTAGTGCACACACAGAGATGGGCACACACRCAAGAGTCATATAGCGCAATGCTCTTGCACAAGGCCCTTAACTATCCATGTTTTCTAATGCTCAGTGATTGGCCTTGATGCCACTGTCATACAGTGAACACTCTATCTACAGTGATAGTGGCACAGTTCCCTAGCATAAAAGGCTCTTTGTCTTTTTCCAGCAGGCGGAGACTATTATGGTGATCCACAGCTGGTCAGAACACAGAGATTAAGCGACAATGGAGTGCCTAACTGATACAGCTACAGCACAGCCACTGCACCTAAGGCTCAGGGAAAGGGGGCAGAGGACCAGGCAGTGTCTAATAGACATGACAGGGATAGGACATCACAAGATCTCAACAAATGACTGTATAAACAAGCTCTGCACAATGACGACATCTGCTGACATGCCAACCTGGATGGGCATTTCCTAAGACCCCAAGCCTAGATCATGAGCTACAGGCAATCAATGGTGCTGAGACAGGGAGGATCAGTTTAACCAGGGATGAGCCCCCAGTGGTCAGACCTAAGCACCTCTAATCCTTGTGCTTCCCAGGTGAGACAGGAAGGCTATCAAAAAGTTGGGGCCAATCTCAGTTACAATGAGACCTGTCTGGAAAAAAATACGTGTGTGTGTGTGTGTGTGTGTGTGTGTGTGTGTGTACGCGCGCGCACACATGTGCTCGCACAGAGCAAAACAGTATTCTACCACATTATTTAATCTGTAAAAATGAAAAACAAAAGTAAAAAAATCTGAACCATGGGATACACGGGTCAGAGAGGCTGCTCACTAATTTTATCTCCCTGTCAGCTGTTTAAGGCTCTACGCCTCAACTTCTTCACCAGAATACAGAGAGAATCAAAGTATGTACCTTCCAAATACTGATGAAAGGCTTAGTGGCAAACATGTGGGACAGTGGTTGGAAATAATGGTTAAGGAATGCTGGCGTCAGCTAGTGACTTGGCACTAGACGGCCCTTGAAGACTCAGTGCAGCTATTTGGAGAAAAGCTTCTCTAGTCATGAAAAACGCCCAAAGTTATAAGTTATAAGTTATACTTGTCRCTCCACACTCTGGCCCAAGTCAAGGCTTTACCTCATAGCCAGTGTAAGACTGGGTTGAGTACTCAAAGTCTGAGTCAGGTCCTCCGGGGCAATATCTGGACACAACGACAAAACAGGAAGGGTAGATGAAAGTTCAGGTCAACACGACATCCTGCCGTCAAAGCAGCTTCGGCCGCCATCAAGTCAAACTGCAGTCGGCCTCCTGGCATTGTTCACCAACAAGCAACTAAGACAGCTCAGTGAAGGAATGAACAACACTCATGTCCACACGGGAGCCCGGTTGCCCAGCCTGGGTGACATCATGCTTCCGGGGAACAGTGCTTTACCCAGGAAGTTTCCCTCCCATTTACTCCTCCTGCCCCGTCACACATTTGCATCCATGAGCTCTTTCCAGTTCCTCAGTTACAG
>BDUI01001083.1:37316-50452 GCA_002335545.1 Apodemus speciosus
GAGAGAGAGAGAGAGAAACAGATACACAGATAATCATCTCTACATACAACTACACAAAAAGGAACACATACTAGACATTGTTGAAATTTTATTTCTCTTAAAAAAATAAAATGATAGATCTAAAATTGTTTCATTCAATAACCACAGAAATTAAGAAATTGGTTTCACATACAGAAAATGTCATTTTTTTTTAGCATACTTCAAATCTAGAGAATAATGATTTGCAGCAGGGGCCATGCTTTCTTAGAGTAAGATACAAAAAAAATTTATGTTACTGGGGCAATAATAGTATAGCTTGAAGTAGGCTATAGAAAATTATCATTGCTTTGATTTGTTTTTTGTCATTATACTTAATCCATATTGAAATTTACATAGATTTAAAGAAGATTTAATGTATTTTTAAATTTGAGACATRGATTACAAAAGTTTAGAATATTTATATGATAGGCCATATCTCATAGGTCAGAAGATTGCTCAGAGCCAGTCCTATTTGTGAACAGTGAACTCCTATCTACCTCAGAGGACACAAAATAGGGTCCCTGGGATTCTTGTTAGGGTGGATATCRAATTCAGGCTTTATTGTCACTCACAGATGTGTGGGCCAGGATAACATCCAATTTTGGTGGGAAATGAAGCCTTGTGCCACGTTGACAAAAGAAACACATATTTCTGGGGACTCATGAGATTCCTGCTTTCCTTTGTATCTCTTGACATGCTTTCCATGGTTTTATTAACACATTCCTTGAACATAATAGGAACAAAAAGAAAAATTTTCTTACATTATTTTCTATACTTGTAGTCAAAAAGGTAATAATTAGTTTTTCCTTTTTCCTTCCATATTCCGAATTTAGACACAATTAAGAAAAATGGCCATATGAGAGAGAAAAATGAAAATAAAATTATTGATATTTTATTGACAAAGATTTTAATGGATAGAATTCTGTATAAAAGAATTGGCTTTCCTCCGTCTGAAACTTACAATGTTTGGATCTAGGGAACAAATAACATGGACCCAGACTCTAATGTCCATAATTCAACTCTGTCTTGGCTTAGTTGTCATGAGAAAATAAGGAATATAAGAAAAAATAGTTTACTTATGAAAAAGACAAAGAGGAAACAGACAATAACATGGTGATAAGTCAGATATTCCAGTGAGAAAATGTGGTCCCTCAGGGAAATCCTAAAAGGGGGAAAACCATGTTACATTATCTATTCCAAGAGACTGGAGTATTTAATGGTGGGGAAATTCTTTAAGGGAGAATTCATTCTGAGACTTTCTTGTGAGTGTCTAGGGAGAGGGAATGCCTGTAGTTTGGACAAAAATACTTCAGGCTAAGAGATGTAGATACTTGTGACTAAAGGTCAACCACAACACAATGAAAAAGATGTGTTTAGGGACTGATGTCTGCTATAAGCCCATAGAGTGTTTAGAGAAAGCTTATTCTACAGATCTAGTAATGGGCTCTTGATTTGGACCTACTGCTTACAGTATGAAGCAGAACAAGCAGGGAAGTCTTTAAATTTTTGATAGATGTGACATAGAGGGAGAAAAAAAAGGGAAGTCATAAAATGAATTCAGAAATAATATATTGGATAGTAGGGAAGGGCAGAGTAAGTAACTTAAGGGACCTTCCCAGAAGAGTCCCTTTAGGAAAGAGTAAGGTTTGCTTTGCGAAGGATCAATGTAATAACACAAGGGGAGAAACCAGTTCTTCATGACTACAATGAAAATGTGAGATTTAGAATTCTTAATTTAAATGTAACAATAGTTGTCACTGATAATAATAAAGAAACAAGCATTTAAACAACAAAAGTTTTCATAATTCTGAAAGAAGTTTACACGGTGAGGAGACTCTAAGGTCTCTGTACACATATTGGTCTTTTTATGTGACTAGTCTCTTTATGACCAACTCTTTCAATCTCTTTTCTATGAGCTCTTCTTCCTGGAATCAAGGTTTCATCATTATGCCCCCAAATCCCAATCTTATATAGGCTGCAGTTGAAGGGCTAGGAGCAGAACAGAGAAGGAGGTGAGGGTGGTTAGATTTGACAATAGAATGCTTTGTGCTGGTGTTGAGAATGATCAAGGGTGGTTTGCTAGAGGTGGGAAAGAGGTAAACCGAAGCTATGGCAAGGAGAAGGGAGAACAGCAGACTGGATAAAGCCACAGGGTATATGGTATATATATATCAATCTTTATCTTGCTAAAATAACTCACATCTGTATGTCATTATTAATATTATTAATTATTAATATGAGCTCTGCATCTAAGGGAGCAAGAATGATAAACTGCTGTAGCAAATTCTAATGAAAACATAGTAGCTATGCTGTGTCTAGAATGCTGATGTTCCCCCAGAATCATTACATGAAACCAAATGCCTAGGAAAACGGCGGTGAGACACAGTTTGAAGGTGGAACCTGATGAATGCCATTAGTGCTCTCATACAAGAAGTCCAAGGAAGCTCAATGTTCTCTTTCACTCCATGAGAAGACAGTCAGAAGGTTCTAACAAATCCTCAGCAGGAACTCTCAGCTTCTAAATCTGAAAACAAGTTTCTGTTGTTTTAAAGTTACCAGCTCATAATATTTTGTTATAGCAATTCAAAGGAATCAAGAAAGTTAGTTTCTTCCTCTTTAATAGTTCAGAGGCAGGAAAGTTGTCCAAGGTCCTAGGTTGAGTCTCATGTATACCACTGCTCTCAGTATGTGGTCCTATGCTTGCTGTCACAGCTGCTCCTATCTTGCCTTCTAGATCTTAGCAAGGATGGAATAGAGAAGTAAGAGCTACGCAATTTCTGTTGAAGATTATGAGGAGGAAATTTGCCACATCACTCTGTTCACATATCAAAGGTCAGAATTTACTCGTGTAATCATGTTTAAAACTATTAATGGAGTTCTGGGAATTATGTTCTCTGTCAAAGACTACTTCTGTGTCCTTCCAACTGCGGTGGTGAAGTTTATCAGTAAAAGGTGAAATAAAGAACAAGTATTGGAATTGACAGAAAAAAACATTCCAATTTCAGCTTGCCAAGTCTTGTTGATTAATTTATAGCAGTTCTCTCATATTTAAATAAATGTGTTAGTGGTGTCCTGAAATCCTGATTATTATACTTACTTTTGTATTTTACTATTTTGTCATTTTATTATGACAAACTGAGGGTAAGTTTAACTTTAAAGTGAATTTGATAATAAATACAACACAATTTTACTAAAGCGTCAAGAAAACACAATGAGGCTTTTAAAACAATCCATTGCCGGGTGGTGGTGGCACGTGCCTTTAATCCCAGCACTTGGGAGGCAGAGGCAGGTGGATCTCTGAGTTTGAGGCCAGCCTGGTCTACAGAGTGAATTCCAGGACAACCAGAGCTACACAGAGAAACCCTGTCTTGAAAAAACAAAACAAAACAAACAAACAAACAAACAAAACAATCCATTACAGATTTTATTATCAATATTACAAGTTTTGTATCTCCTTATCTTTATTCATGAGCATCTAAGACCTGTATGTCTTTTTATATTAGTTTTCATTTTTGCCAAGTAATATTGATTTAAATTTAGTGTGAATGAACAAGAATTTGACAAATTCCAAAGTGAAACTTAAATAAGAGTCTGGAACTCAAGTTAACATGAAACAAATCTGTATGGATCTTCCTGATCTAAGACGTAAATCTCCCAAAAACATGGCTTAATTCCTAGACCACCTTTAGTTTCTCTTCTGTCGCTGGAAATCTGGTTCACTTCATACCTTAGTATTAAACATGGTACTATCTATAGTCACTTTTGGAGTGAATACTCAGTTGATACTGGTTGCATGATAGATTATAACAGCCAGAGTCCTTAAGAACTTTTAATTTTTCTCCGTCCTGGACAAAAATGAGTCTTTGTTGATATTCATTCAACAATGTTACATTTTATTTCAAATGAATAAATAATAATGTATTAGTAAATATAGTGAAGACTTTTTAGATCTTCAAAAATGTATTTCTTTTAAACAGTACCTAGCATAATAAATTCTCAGTAAGAGTGGAACAAAGAAATAAGTTTTTTGTCTGGAAAGGTGGCTCAGCAGTTTAGAGCACTGACTGCTCTTCTGAAGGTCCTGAGTTCAAATACCAGCAACCACATGGTGCCTCACAACCATCCCTAACAAGTTCTGACTCCATCTTCTGGAGTGTCTGAAGACAGTTGCAGTACTTACATATAATAAATAAATAAATAAAGCTTACAAAAAAGAAGTACGTTTTCACCAACTTGTAACAAAGGAGACCATAGATATCTGGTGGCCAATCTTTAGTTTAGTCTTAAATTACTTACTATATGGAAATATTTCTCCTTCATAATTCAGAGAAGACAGTAGAATTTGTAATTTTAAGAAATCTTGATTTGAAAAATACCATTTATACAGACTAAACATAAATTTTAATAATTACCCAATTATTATTCTATTTTGAACAAGTAACTCAATTTTTGTAGAACCTTACAGCTGGTGAGTTTGCAGGACCCTGATAAACAATGCTTTTTACTTGATTATTTCTCTGGCTTTTGCCCAGTGGCACCTTATGGGATACTCTGAAACCCCAGGAAAACACTAAAGCATATTATAGAAACAACATAAAATATCTGTCTCTGATTTATACAAACTTAAGTCTGATTACTTCGTAGTGGCTTTCTCATTGTTTTTCCTTTAAAAAAATAATTCTACTCTTTTATTTTCCCCAGTGTTCTTCCTAGTAAGTCATTTGGCAGTAGCTGCATGTGTTCCCTTTCTCTGTCTCCCAAACAGTTTTAGAGTGTGTTTAATCTTTGCAGTTGATTTAAACTGTAGAACATGATTATTTTTTACACATAAAGGCATTGGTATTTGGCCTTCTAATCTCTTATCTTTAATAGCATTTAATCATCTTAAATTCTTCTTTTATGTTAGTGTAACATTTATTAATGCTCCCCAAAAATATTTGTAACAAATTTTAGCATTTGGAAATACTTTATAAGAACACTAAGGAATATGGAAGATGTTTATTATTTTTTATGGACAATAATAATAAAGAGATTTATTTTATAAGCTAGTCTTTTCAAACTATCTCCAATTCCATAAAGATTTATTTATTACACATTTACTACTTAAAAGACAGTTTCATGGTAAAGGTAGTAGTTTTAATTTTTTGAAACAAATAACCTGGAATTTCTAAGCTAACAGCTAAAGATAGCGTGAACTTTTTAATTATAGTTTAGTGCATAGCTTTAACATATTTAAAGTAGAGTGAGTGTGGTCAGTTTCTCTGGTCCTAAATCCTCAGCTCAAACATAGGAATCTACCAACTCTTATATTTTTAGAAGGAACACTGCTGTTTGTTACATTGTTCTTTGTATTAGTTTGTACTGCCTTGTACACAATACTGTCTGCCCATTAAAACAAAACAAAACAAAACAAAACAAAAAACAGCTCTGCCCTAAATCCTTAGATTTTCTGTGTAAATAGAATAGTGAATTAGATTGTGTCCACTTTGTTGGGAGATACTGTAGTCTGTGTGATAGGAATAGAGAACCAAAAAGGGTGTGTTTGAAGCTGATATTTTAAGTTAGCAGGCAGAAATAAGCCTCTGGTTAGATCATGAGCTAATCAGAATACTTTCTGTCCAGAAAAGTATTTCAAGGGAATGGACTATCTAGAAAAGGCATAAATATTGTCCTGTACAAATGACCCTCCCCACTAAAATAATCTTTTCCATCTAGAATTTGGTGCTTGGGTTTTTTTTTTTTTTTTACTAGACTGTTTCTAGAAATTTGTATTTGCCATCCACTTAGTTAATATTTTTCCATGAGCATGGGAAAGTGGGAGTCACATCCTAAAAAAGAAAGGGACCTGAGTTTTCCTTACTATCTAAGAAGAGTTCATGCTACTTTGGAGGTTGAAGAGCGGAATTGATTTTGACTGTTTGCAGTGGCATTAAACTCCTCTATATATTTTCTAAGGTTTACTCATTGTAATTGTTAATTGCAATTTTAAAATTCGCTTTTAGCAGAAGGATATCAGGCTGGCTCCAAGAGCCAGCAGCAGGCCTATGAGCTGGGTGGGAGGAAGAGGGTCTCTGGGGTTGGGCTGGAGCAGGGCTGGGGTTGGTGGAGGGGAGCACTTCGGAGGGGTGGAACGCACTGCAGTGACAGTCCCTCCCAGGGCTGGTTGAGGCACCTCACTGGTGACGGGTCTGAAAGCACGTGGCTACGTCATGGAAAGCCAGTCTTTTCAATGCAAACTTCAACTCCTCCTCCTCCCTCTAATGCCTGTAACTCACAGCCGAGCCTGGGCGAGGAATCTGGAGGGGAGATTTTCCTCATGCTTACAGTGGCTGGAGACTGGAAGGAAGAGTGTAGGGAAGGAGGAAGGAGATTTGTGGCGCTTTCTACCTACTACGAGACTGAAAAGGGGAGGGGGCACCTACATTACATCTTCTCTTCGTGACTGAGAACTGCAGGTTCAGTCCGATCCTACGGAGCTCTAGCGATTGCTTATTTATTTATTTATTTTTTTAAAGAAAGAAAGAAAGAAAGAAAGAAAAAAATTGACCGCGGGAGAAGGAAGGCTCAGTCTTTGGCAGCCAGACTCGTCTCGGAGGTGGTATTGGTGTGTGAGTGTGTGTGGTGGTGGTGGCTCATTTTTTCTTTCTTTTTTTTTTTTCTTTTTTTCTTTTTTCTTTTTCCCCCCTTCTCTCCTAGGGGCTACACAATGGCAGTCTTCTCTCGCTAAGATGAATCCGGCTTGCCTTCTGCAGATCCGCCCATCCTCAGTTCCATTTAGTAAAAGGCTATGATTTTCTCTTTGGGGATCTTTTGTGCATTACTGTTCTCCCTGGTTAGTTCTGGTCTCGGTTGGGATTTCTTTGCTTTTTTTTGTTTGGCTTCATGTGAAAAAGGATTTTTTTTTCTCTCCAACCCTTTGGTCATGATCCAGTGGTGATCAAGAGGGGATAAATCATTCACCCTGGCCGAGAAAAAACAATCGCTGAGAAGTCTCAAAGAGATATACCACGTGAGGGGAAAAAACTGGGAGAAGATCCGGAATATTAACGTTTTTCCTATGGTAAAACCGGTGCCCCTCTTCAGGAGAACTGATTTCAAGTTATTATTATGCAACCACAAGGGCCTCTTCTTTCTCAGGGTGTCTAAGCTGCTGGGTTGCTTTTCGCCCAAATCAATGTGGTTTCTTTGGAACATTTTCAGCAAAGGAACGCATATGCTGCAGTGTCTTTGTGGCAAGAGTCTTAAGAAAAACAAGAACCCAACTGGTAAGCAAAGCATGCATCATATTCTGTTTTTCCTGGTAATATCCGTCTGTTGCTCACGGAGCTAGGTCTGCAGTTTTGCTATGCAGGAGGCCGGGGAACATGCAAGGGACCCGGACAGTGTTGCATACAGAGGTGTTGCATGAATAAACAAGTAGCCGCCGCCGGATCTGCGTCCTCCCGACCCGAAAACCGTGATCAACAGCTCTTAGCTGTGACACAATCCATCATTAAGAGGGAGGAGGAAACTTTTTTTTAATCCCCCACTAAGAGGATGTCTGGTGGAATATCGAAGGGCTTAGGCTATGGCTGTGCCAAGAGAAAGAGCCAAGAGCTCGCCTTACTTCTGCTCCTCCGGGGACATAGCTTTAGACTTTCTGATTAGCTTGCACAATATTCGCCACCCCATCACCTTTAGCAAAGTAAAAGCGCCCCCTCCCTCACGGCCTGGATCCTCCGTCAGCCCCCGCCTCCCTCCCCCGTCTAGCTCTGGGTGCTATTAACTCATTCCCTAGTCTGCCTCTGACACATCCAGCCTGAGAACACTGAACACCAGAGCAGGGCTCATGCCTGGGGGAACCAGGACCCAGAGGACAAGCCTCAGCCCGTCTAGTATATGCCATTTAAGTCCCTTCTCCTTTTAAAAACCGGCGTGGAAACCTTATGTGTGGGTCCACACTATATGTGTGTGGATGAACAGAGGGTCCTTGCTTTATGCCTCCTGACGATCATGCGCTCTATTCCAAAGGGCTCCAACCAGGGAAACTTGCAGTATATTACATAAGMAATGCAAATGCAGGTGATTCGGGGAGCTGGGTCCCAGGGGTTTACTTTTCAGTGTCTATCTGGTCGGAGGCATTTGGGAGCAGCCAAGTGGGGGAGCGACCCTCAGGCAGTCACGCCGGAGGGCTGCCTGGTGGTGGCAGCTGTGGCAAAGGAGCCTGGGTTCAGCCTTTCCTCAAATCATTCCCGCTGTCAGCTAGGAGTGTGCATTATCCCCTGGCTGGGATATAGTGGGAAAAGACCTGGAGCGGGTTTTGTGTCTGGAGGGGCGGGGGATCCGTTGTCCTGCAGTGACAGCGGACGATGGAGACTGCTGAAGAAGCTAGCACTGCGGTGCACTAGATCATAGCTCTTYGCGGCCGCCCTGACACCTGGAGCTCACAGCCGGCCACGGCATCCAGAACTCCCACGGCTGGGCAGCAAGTGGCTGCTGTCTCCCAGCCTCTGAACCCAGCAAATGTAGCATCGCCTGGATGACGCGCTTGGAGGGGGCTGCAATCTGTGGCTGCAGGGAGAACAGAGGAGCGTGGGTGGGCGGGGATGGAGGCAGTGGGTGTGGAGGTTGAGGACGGTTTGCGGCCACCACTTCTGCAGCAAAAGGCAAGGTGCCTGCGAGTTTTTAAGAGTGTCCAAAAGGGCAGCTGTTCCTGTGCTCAGACCAAGGGAAGTTGCCCCTAGCTGGGACACTTAGGGGACTGTGGAGGGCTCCCCACTGCAGTGGAATTGTCACCTCTGTCCTACAACCATAGTCCCTGTGTTCTAAATCCASTCCTTGTCTACCAGCTTCTGTTACTGTCCCCTGTCTTTTTACCCTTCTGTTCTTTAACTACTCAGCGTTTAGCAACTCTGAAATGATGTTCCCATCCTGAGATTTGTCCAAGGGGACAGCAGATTGAGGTGTAATCTTGGCATTACTGATTCAGCCCTTAGGTACACTCCTGGCCATTGGCATCTAGCCTGACACCAACGATGCCTGGTTCAAATAATACCCAGCTACATCTGCAGCAATGGTTCATGGCCTGGACATGAAATAGTTGTCTGTAGGACTTCCCAAAGTGGGACAGGTCAAAGGCTGTAGTTGCAAGGGAGGGGCTACTACTCCACACAGTAAAAATAGTAGCCTTTTGAAGCCTTCTTGTGTTCTGTGAAAAGATTTAGTTCTCTTCTGAGAACGGAACATAGTGAAAAGTCTTTCTTTTTTGAGACTTCACCATTTGTCTAGGGACCTCAAACTCAGGCCTTCCATAATATTGCGGAATGGGAAATAACTCAGAGGTGGAGAAACAGTAAGCTTGTTTTCAAGACCTTTATGTTTTTATTGTAAATAATTTTACTGGAAATGTTGACCACCCCTGCTCAGTTGAATATCTTTTTATTATTAGACTTGCCCCTTTCTATCTACTTTCATCTCTCTATAATAGTTTCCTCCTTCTAAAGTGCTTTGAAAGTTGTTAAACGAATGATTACTAATTTATGGAGCAATTTATTTTGCAGCTAATGTACTTGAGTGGTGAAGTGGAGGGGTTAACCCACGATGTGTCTAACAATATAGACGACTATTCTAATAGGATAGTTAAGGCTCAGATTGCCAGGGATTTGAGTCTAAATTGGAAGTCAGAGCATTTAGGAGATTCTCCCCCCACCCCACCCCCAAAAAGATGTGTTAAACTGTGTAGCTCACCTTCAAAAGGCTGGTCTCAAACCCATACCTGCCACTTCCTTTGAATATTGTACTTGGTGAGGTCTATTCTCCTGCTATTAACATGAAGCCTATAATCATTTGCAACTTTTTGATCCCAAGATAGCAGTACAGCTAAGAATTTAATTGGGTAATTAAAATAAAACAAGGACCAAAATCCTCTTAACTGTTAAAAACAAAAAGAACAGATTGGCTACCACCTAGTATGTTATCTTAATCTACAAGGAAAACAATTAACTTGTTTCAAACTAAAATGCTTGACAGAATGCTGCCAAGCACTAGGGAATTTGTTGCAAAGCATTCCTTAATATTTCAGAGGCAGATTTTAGGTTAGTTCTTCTTCCCAATATTTGCAAGTTTTGAAATAGTTTACTGATTATTTTCAGCTTTGATATCCTCAACAATTGTGGGGAGTTGAGCTAAAGGTTCCTGAGAATTTTAGAAGCATGGATTTAAAGGTGAAATTTATTCATCAACTCAGAACTTACTCATCAACTCCATCATTGCATTGTCCTGTAGTTGTGTTATGTGATAATCTAATGAGAAAAGAACATGCAGCATGCATTTGGGCTACATTAAAAAAAATCACAATAGCTTAAACTTTTTTGGATGTAAAGTAAATATGCTAATTTCATGAAAATACCTAGCATTTTACATCACAATGATTATCAGAGAACACATTTGGATGTATACACGTGCTCAAATGTCCCACTTTCTATTATTTTTCTAGCACAGCAATAGCTGTGCATTTAGAAGGAATGTTACCTGCTGTAGCTTTTGCTGTAAGTATGAGTCATGCAAGGTGACTGTATTTTAGGCAAACCATTAAGTGGGAATAATAAGCACAAAGTATTTTTTTTTTTTTTACCTGTGGGAGGCTTGTAATGTTTTCTTGAACCATTAAAATAGTTTAGAATGACCAATGTGTATATCAGGCTTATTTAGGAAATAAACTAGGTCACTTGAAGCACAGAGTGATAAGGTAATAAATATGGTTGATAAGTACTAATGTGTCATTGCTGTCCAGATTCCTAAAACCAGTAAAGGAGTCAGGGACTCTTTCACATGTTGTATCAAATATACCATGCACAAGATCCCCAAGCCTCTTTATCAATTTTGGAAATTTTGGAAAACTCAGATTTTAAAATACATTACAATGTGTGAAAATCTTCTTGAGTACAGGTATGGTGGGAGGATATGTAGGAAGCATATTACCTAGACAGCTTCACAGAGTGCACTGGGAACATATTCCATAGGCCCATTGCCTTTGGTGCTCTCTTTTACTCAGCCTTATCCGCTGAGTAACTTAACCACAGAACCAGGAGAGGCTGATAGTAGCCATTAGCACCTTTTGTTTCCTACTGACATTGGTATCTTTAAGCCCCACTCCTTTTTTTTTTAAAACTAATTGTTTTAGTTTAAAACTAATTGTTTTAGTCTCAAACACCTGGTATATTAGGGCAATTCATTTACACATTCATTTAAAAAAGTTACTGGCATATAGGGCACATCCTTTTGAAGTGAAAAAATAGGGAGATTGGGAAGGAAATACAAGTAAGCACCCCCTTTCCCATTTATTCTCAGCCTGCAGTCTTTATCCTGGGGTTCTGCAGAGCTGGGTCAGCCAGAAATTGGCAATTCTAAAAACCAAGTGGGAAGAAAATGAAAACATCAAATTCAGATAGCATGACCAGAACAGGAAACAGGTGGAAGGTTCTTCTTGTAACATTTTAAAACTTAGTTGTGTCTGAACTCAATCCAGAAAGTTTTAGTTATTGAAGTAAAGTGAGTTATACAGAGCAGTGCCACTTTATGAACCAAAGATAGCATTTTTTAGCTAGACTAAGTTCTGAATTGCTAGGAGAGTGGATTTTTTCTTTTCTTTATGTTGACATCCAGATTAACAAGTATAAAGTCAATGCTTAATAAACTCACCTTTAACAAGGTATATGATGTTCAAATGATGCATTGCTATTTGTATGTGCTAAAGCTAACTGTACACTGAGCTTCACATTTCCCACAGTAGACTATTCCTTTATAATGTTTGAATCCAGCTTTCTATATTTTAGAAAGAAATACATTGAAAACTTTTGTGTTTTCATACAAATGGTAACAAGGACAACAACCAATGGTTTTAACTCTTTTATACAGTTTGGAATCATACTTTATTCATACTTCATTCATTCATAAGTTTTATACAAATACCATGTGTGTGTATCAAAATAGCATTTTTTTTTCATTTATTCCAAATAGTTTCTCATGGCTTAGAGGGAAACAGTTGAGGCACTGAACAGTGTGGCAGAAATTTTGCCTCTGTGAAGTTTAAACCAGTCATTGCATTATGCATGGGGTTGAAAAGCAAACAAACACACACCGCTGAGCCCAACTCAGCCACACCCTCTGGTCAATGTGGGTCAGAGAGTTCTACTTGTTCATCTACCTGCTAGTGTTTAGTCTATACATTTTTCTTTAGATCTTTAGTCAGTGCACCATGCATCAGATCCAGGTGTGAGTTAAACCTGGGCATTGGAAAGCAGGGGGTTTTCAGAGGGAGATAGCTCAATTTCTCAATTTATTTCCTGACATGCAATTCCAGTGTTTTGCTATTCTATTTTGGAAGGGCCATTGCATTTAGATGTTTTCTTGTATATTTCTCCAGTTGCTACAAAATAATGCTTCTACTTTAGTCAAAAATGTAGAATGATTGGGAAGTCAAAAGGAAGAACTACTAGGATTTTTTTCCAAACATGGAAGTCAAAGGCAGAGAATCTGTTTTACAGAGATCACGGACAGTGGTGTTAGACACTACTACATTTCTGTTTCTTGACAAAGCTTCTGCTGGTGATGGCAGAAAAAATGGTACAGTAAAAAGTTGATGGCTCAAAAAAAAAGTTGATGGCTCTAAAAAGCTGATCCACAGCATTGTGCCACTCTCAGTATGATAGATAGTTGGTTAAGTTCATTCAGTGTTCACTTCTTTTCTGAATGATGAAAACAAAACTAAACACATAAACGTTAAGTAGGGAAGCACAAATGGCAGTAAAAGAGTCGATGTCCGGCTCTTTGCACACCTGGTGATTTTACAGAAGTGTTCTGAATCTGAAAATTCTGAAACTTGTGGTCTATTCCTCACACCTGAGCATTCTCTAAGAAAACCAAGCCAAGGGTTAATCACATTCTTTCTGTAAAACTTGCCCTTAAAATCAAGAACGAAGACTGAAGTCCTTACCTGGCTCCTTCTGAAGCAGGGCTGGCTTCATTTTATTATCTGGTTCTTTCTTGATCCCTTTTTTGCAGAAGTCAAATAATTTGTGTCTTTCTTTAGCCAGTATCTAGGACCCTCTTTTATGGCCTGGCTTTCTCTTTTCTTTTCT
>BDUI01001083.1:76744-89245 GCA_002335545.1 Apodemus speciosus
ACACACACACACACACACACACACACACTTCTTTTAAAGCCTTGTCTCACCTAAATTATTATTAAATAATTATATATTGGGTGAAACAGTTGACTCTGTAGACTTTAATGCTTTCAACTAACACAATTTATTATCACACTGAACATTGGCTCTAATTTGATCACAGCTATGATTATATATAGTGTTARAATCAGGGGACAAGGAACTCTAAAATTTAGTCCTGCTTCCAGAATAACACCTACCTAGATCAATCCTGAACTAGTAATGGAGATTGACTAAGTTGATCAATGGGTGTCTATTTCATTTAGGGGCATAAACATGGAAGTAGGGAGGCAGAGATGTTACTTTTCAACAGCGTAATAAACCGTTATTATCACCGTGCATTTATACTTTCATTTGGGTATACTCAACTGAAATAGCTGAGCAGATGCTATGTCTTATTTAGTCAGTTTTCCTTGAACTCTGGCTCTGTTACTTGGTTCTGCCTCTCTAAACTCTGTTATATTTCTAGTAAACAAACAAAATATTAGTTTCTTGAAGTAGAATTTAGCAAATGAGTGCTTGTTGATCAATATCCTATCATATCTCAACAACTCTTTATCTTGTGGAATCAGCATAATTGACCAGCAAAATTTGGGGAAATTTATATAAATAATTGGGAATGTAATAAAAATGACATGAACTACCAATATAGTTTATGTCATGAATACCCTGAGTCACTTTAGAACATTTTACTTTAGTCTTGGTTGAGGACCTGACTGGCTCCTACATAAGATTCCTTTATATTCCATATATTTGTATATGTATGCATACATATGTCATCTTTTAGTAGTTTGCAATTTCAGTTGTATTTATTTTTCTCAAGAAAATATGTGAGGTACAGACTTTTGTACTGGAATAAGAAAATTAGTTCTGCTTCATGACCCCTTTTTTGTCAGTGGATATAATCTCAGCTTTTATCCCTATATACCTATTAACCTACAAGTTCCAACAAGTTCTGAGGCTCTGTTTAATCAATTAATTATCTAATGCTTATAGGAGTGTAGTAGAGARTCAATAGATAGTATATGAACATATGAAATGAGTCAACTTTGACCTCTTCATTATATGGTTAGAACCTGGGGAAGAAATGCAAATCATAGAGGCATTCTCTTTGTTGTTTAAGACTTCATCTAGGAAAACAATATGATTGCAATAATTTATTTTGAAGATGCTATCCAAAGAAACTTCAGGTTTGATCCAATGCAAATTATGCAAAGACCACATGAATAATTCACCTTATACTCTATGAGTTAGAGGGATCGGAAATGCCATCAAGTCCAACTTTCCCTCCATTGCTTCCACTACAATTTTGTGCTTCAAAAGGAGGATGACTTTATACAGTACAAATGATATACTATGTGTTAAATTCATGTACTTTATTTTTATGTATGATCTTTTAACTTCTATGGCATTTGAAGCTTATTTAAAATATTGTTTGATCATGAGTTTAGTTTTATGTAAATGCATTGTCAGGTACATCAGTTGGTGAGATCTTGTTAAGATCCTGGAGCATAGTACTTAACTGTGAACAGGTAACCTCATAGCTACAGTAGAGGGAGAATTTGATGTGATAGTCCCTTGGCTGCTGATGGCAGTAGAATGCTGTTTATCATGACTCAGCTGCACTTAGAGGTTGATTCTACATACAGGAGAGTGGGCTGGACTATTAGGTTGTGACTCATTGGAAACAAACATATGTATTATCAGTGGTGCATGGCTCTTACTTCCCTTCATCTTTGGCTACATCAGGTAAGACAGAATGGGTGCTGGCAATTTATTTATTCACCGGTACTGCAAAAAGGCAGGGAGCAAGAAAATGTGTGCTAGTCTCTCTTTTTTAAATGCCACAGCAGACATACTGGCCATTGCTGGCAACACATCAATGAAAGACAGTGACTAAAAACCACCTGATTATTGCAATCCACCATGTGTCTGAAAAGCCACATTTCACTGACATCATCAGACTGATGCTAGACTGTGTGACTTGGGCAGGTGAATTTTGAAAAGCTTTTCAATGAGGAATGGATGAGCTGTACTAGTCTGTTAAGAACACATTATAAACCTATGATGGAATCTCTCAGGAGTTAAAATTGTGGTGACTACTGCCACATAAAGCAGCTGGATTCTTTTAAAGGAAATGATTCGCACTATTGCCATTTACTCATTTACTTAACAGACCCAATTATATGCAAGCCTTTTAAATTATTGGATTTAGAGAGCTCATAGTGGTCTTTGTACATAGTTCTTTTTGTAAGATAGAAGGGATGACTGAAAAGAAGTAGTATTTGCAAGCTTTTAATAACATTAAACAGGAGGCAAATGACCTAGGGAGATAGATAGCTTAATGGTCAGATCTCTAGCACCTATATGAACAACCCAGCATGGAGGCATGCTCCTGTTGGTCTGATGCTGGAGGGCAGAGACAGTTGGAACCTAAGGACTTGTTGGTCAGCCAGTTTAGTCTAATTGATAAGTTCAGGTTCAGTGAGAGACCCTCTTTCAAAAAATAATATGGGGTAGTGATTGAGGGAGACAATGTCAGATGCTTCTGGTTTCCATACAAACATGCCTGGGCAAGTGCACTGGTATATACACGTGCACATATACATTACACTTATAAAAACAGATACCCCTATATACAAAGAGGTGAAGTGCATTTTCTTTATTTGTAAGCAAATAATGAAGGTAATTCTGAGATGACATCACTTTCAGAATTGGTATGACTGAAAAGAAGTAGTATTTGCAAGCCTTTAATAACATTAAACAGGAGGCAAACAACCTAGGGAGATAGATAGCTTAATGGTCAGATCTCTAGCACCTATATGAACAACCCAGCATGGAGGCATGCTCCTTTTAATGAAGCTATCTTCGTTACTGACATGCAATTGAACTTATAAAGTATACATCATGCTATTTTTGCTGGAACTACCAAATAAACCCAGTTTATCAATTTTCTATGGATACTGAACTTGGAATATAAAGGTACCATGGTTCCTATGAGAGAAAAAAGATGTTTTGATCACTTATGATCACAGTTGGGGAGGGGGAGAAACCTAAATATTTATTATCTTCTTGCTATGTGTTGTGAGAATTTTCATGACTTTTGTCTCCTTCAACTTTGAAAGTGATTCAATGAACTAAATTTGAATCTAGTTTCTTGCTAATGAGGAGATGGGTGACATTCAGAAGATTCAGGGACCAGTCATCTATTATGTGTTATGGTATTGTTAGGAACTTAGCATATGTTTTTTAAATTTTATTCTCTAAAGAGATACAATTCTTTTACATCTGTGAGTTAGAATACTCTAGGCTATATTGTTATAACAAGTAGACCCCAAAGCACCATGGCCTAGGAATAAGAAATTTTACTATTGCTCATATCAAGATCACTATGGTGCCCATGACATTCTACAGTGGAGGTTAATGGTAAGTGTCACAGCTCTAAAGTGGCAGCTATGCTTCTCAGAATGTGGGTCCATATACTGGCCAAGAAAATGTAAGCACAGAATAACACATGAGCTTGCAAGGCTTCAGCTGAGAAGCCTTACACAGTTATCTTCATAGCTTATTGGCTGGAGCTCTGCCTACAAGAAACTACCGCTTCATCATCAGGATGGGAAACATTGGAGTTACATGTATAGAGGTGACCATCGCTGGACCTGGGCTTTAAAGATGGAAAGGATAAATTCAGACATTTTAGATTGTATTACTCCATTTTATGCTTATTAACTGATAAATTTAGCTATTATAATTCGCTCTTAACCTGATGAGTCTTTAGACTCTCCAGCTTACTATCACTAGAGATATATCTGTGGTAGATAATCATCAGTGTGATTTCTATGATTTGACTTCCTGTGTATTAAGTAACATATTATAGAAATAGTGGTTTGACTTTTGAACCAATCATGACAGATAGTGGCTTCACCTTGTTCTCTATTTATCACTCACTCTGGAGAACCCCACCTGCCATCATAAGAGGATCCTAATAGCAGTCCTATGAAGCTTTTCTATGGCAAGAAGTGGAGGCCTTCTGTTAGCATGAAGATCCCGTATGCCATCTGTGATAGTGAGTCATCTTGAAAGGAGAACCAGCAACATCAGCCTTCAGATGACTGAGCTCAGATGGATCTGATGGATTTGGACAGCCAAATCCCAAGAGCCAAGTTATAACCACTCACTTAAGTTGCTCTTGAATGTTTTTTTTTTTTTTTTTTGCCACAGAACTGTATGAAATGACCAACACTTACTGCTGTCTTAGTTGACTTTATAGAATAATTTATTCTGTGTAATTATGCTTTCAATTCTCAGTGTTCCCCTAAAGGCTCATGTATTGAAGGGTTATAGTATAGTTTGACTGTGAAACTCTTTACATATATTTGAATACCTACATGCTTTGTAGCTTGTTCTGCTATTTTAGAGGTTGCAGAATCTTTGGGACATGTGATTTAAATGGAAGTAGGTCACAGTGGGCCTTTGAAGGATAAATCTGCTTCTGGTTTTGGCCTGGTGTTTCTYCTTCCTGGTCAGTCACCACATGAACAAGCCTTTGCTACATGCCCTGCTACCATGACCTGTGCTATGTTTTCCTTGTAATGATGGGACTGCTTGTAATCCTTCTGGACCTGGAAGTAAAAAAAAAAAATAAATCTTTTCTGTGCTATTTGGGAGAGAATGAGAACTTTGTGTGGGAGCCATGCACTTAAAATATAATATGAAATCTTGGCCACGTCTTTTCCTCTCTTGCTACTTGGCCATGAGGCCATGGTTTGCTTTCCTTTGCCTTCCTGCCTCAGTGTGCTGACTCATCAGAGGTTCCAAACCATCAAGGTTAATGGATGAAGCACTGTAACCTTCAAATTTATGAGGCAAACAAACATTTTTAAGTTGATTTACTCAGACGAAATAAGACTAACAAATTTATTAATGGATAATAATACCAACCCTATTTGGATTGCCTAGTGTGTATTGTTTTCAGAATTTTGCTTTATGATAGTACAGTTTCAGACGAGCAAAATTATAAAGTAGTACATTTCATAGTGACTGCCATATAATTCAAATGACTTTTGACTTGTAATAAGGGTTATAAATTGAATATATCCCAACTTGAAAATGCTCTAAAACACTTAACCTTCAGACCTTAGCTCAGCCTTTATAAAGCATGTTCAGAACACCCACATTAGTTTATAGTTGGACAAGATAATCTAATAACAAATCTGTTTTCTAACAAAGTGTTGCATATGCTAATTTATTCAACAGTATACTGAAAATGAAAACACTGATTTYTATTCCATCCTAAAGTAATCAGATCCTAGATGGAGCTGCCTCCAAAGGAAGATTATTAGCAGTATGTTATAAAATTTTAGTTGACTATGTCTTATCACCTGCTATAGTAGTTGTGGACTTGCTTTATATTGTGGTCTATATTAAAAAATTTTAAACTCTACTACTTATGAAGAGAGACATTTTAAAATTTATTTTCCAAAAAGTCTGCATTTTTCTGTTTTGAGATATTGCCTGTTTGAGATTATTTTGTATTTTAAATTACATTGTGATGTTTTGAGGATGAACATGCTAAGAATATTTTTATTAATAGTTTACTGTCAGTGAAAGACAAAATATAGGAATGTCTGTTTCTTGGTATATAGGAATGCATTCAGTACTTATCTCTGAGGCAGCAGAATGGACTACATGAAAAGCAAAATTCTACAACAGAGAGCAACAGCCTCATTACCACTGGTTCCTTGATAGTCAAAGTATTCAGCTCTTCCATGCTTGCATTATAGACTTCTCTCTGTCTTGAGTGCTAGGCCTCAGCATTGCTATCTAATGGTGCTGTTGTTGGTACTAAAAGATTATAATTACAAACAATGGTTTTCTGATGTATTATAATTCAGTTTATCAAACAGCTGTAGGATCTTCTTTAATATATAGTGACTTAGTCAGGGCTGTATTCCTGCACAAAATATCATGACCAAGAAGCAAGTTGGGGAGGAAAGGGTGTATTTAGTTTACACTTCCACATCACTGTTCATCACCAAAGGAAGTCAGGACAGGAACTCACACAGGACAGGGACTTGGAGGCAAGAGCTGATGCAGAGGCCAGGGAGGGGTGCTGCTTATTGGATTACTTCCCCTGGCTTGCTAAGCTTGACTTCTTATAGACCCTAGGACTACCAGCTCGGGGATGGCACCATCCACATGGGCTGGGCCCTCCTCCCTTGATCACTAATTGAGAAAATGCTTTATAGCTGGATCTCATGGGAGGTATTTCCTCAAGGGAGGCTCCTTTCTCTTTGATAACTCCAGCTTGTGTCAAGTTGACACACAAAACCAGCCAGTACATATAGTGCTTTAAAATTTTTAAGTCACTCCTTCTTTACTCCTGAACATGGTATGTATATCTTTCTGACATAAATGCTGGCTTTGGGATTCTTGCTTCCTAGGGTAGCAGTGAAAGAGGCTTGGACCAAATGCGGTCAGAGTCAATTTTCTGTGTAAAAGGTCACAGGATATTATTTCTGTTCCATGACTTTGGCTTATTATCTTTTTCAAAATGTTTGCTGAAATGGACAACATCACATTTTCTTAATAACGTTTCTTCAGCTTTCTGTGCTCATGCGTTCCTTTTTCCCTTTAGTAAATGCTCTCTGTATGGTATGTGCTCCTAACTTTCTATCTTGGCTTAATTTTTCTGGTAGGGCAAATGACAGAGAGAACATAATTTACATTAGACAAATATTATTCCTAGAAACATGATAATCTCATAGAAACCTAGCCAACTCAGGAGGGTGATGAAATATACAACACATTCATATATACAAATTTTATATATTTAGATGTGTAAAAACACAGATGTAAATTTCCATTTATACAGTGAATCTTTATAACATTCCAAAACAGTAAGACCTCTAAAGAAGACTAAGGATCTATGGAATTTAGCAAGGGTATGACAGTGAAATTTGACTGTCTATATTAAAAGAATATTTAACAGATTTTGAAAGACTAAGAAAAATTTAGACTCAAGGATAATTTCAAGGTTTCTGATGACTATACACATCGTAGTTTGCCCAGGAAAATATAATTAGAATATACATGTACATACAGGACACATAGATAAGTATATAAACATATCTACATATATATTCACAGATATACATTTATATAAGTACCAGAGAGGTAATTACAATATGAATTATGAACACCATTTAAAATTATGTTTTTGAGATTATAACATAATTACATCATTCTCCCTTCCCTTTCTTCCCTCTATGCTATCCCATACACCCTTCCTTTGCTCTTTTACAAGCCCCTGGCATCATTTTCATTAATTGTGTTTATATTCATATATGTATAGGCATTTATCTCTATATATAAATACAACCTGCTTAGTCTGTTTAATGTTATTCATGTATATGTTTTCAGGGATGAACATTTAGTATTGGATAATCAATTGGTGTGATCTTACCTGAAAAAGACTATTTCTCTCTCTCTCTCTCTCTCTCTCTCTCTCTCTCTCTCTCTCTCTCTCTCTCTCTCTCTCTCTCACTTTCCCCTCTTCTCTCAGCATTTCACAATTGCCTGTAGTTCTTTATGTCGAGGTTGAGGCTTCATGAGCTTTCTGTCTTTTATTTTAGCATATCTATTGGTGTTGTCTTTGTTTATAGTCATGGTCATGTCTTGTTCAGAAAGTCATGTTGGTGAGACTTTATGGGGCTAGCWTCTGACATTCCTAGGAGATACTTTCATAGAAAACTCTATGTTCCTCTAGCTTTTACAATCTTTCTTATTCCTGTTCCTTGAGATTCATATTCAGGAGTTGTATTATAGATATATCAGTTGTAACTTAGTTCCACAGCTCTATGTTTTGATTAGAGTTTTCTGTAATGTTCCCTGTCCAATTACAAAGATAAGTTTTCTTGATGAGGGATAAACACCATTTTTAAATGAGAATTTTTTTAAAATTTATTGTTTTAATTGAATATCATCTGCATTTACATTGCCAATGGTAAAACCTTTCCCTATGTCCCTCCTCCCCTAAGACCCACAACCCCTCCCCTTCCTTCTTCCCCCTGCCTCCACGTACACTCCTCTCCATCCAACACACTCCCTCTTCCCTCCCCCCTCGGTTTCCCTTTGTTTGCGCCTCTGTTGAGCCTTTACCTGACCAAGGACCATTCCTCCCACTGATGCCCAACAAGGCCTTCCTCTGCCACATTTTTGGATGGAACCATGTGGGCCCCTTTGTTGATGGTTCAGTCCCTGGGAGTCTTGGGGCATCTGGGTGGCCGAAATCACTGTTCTTCCGATGGGNGTTTCCCTTTGTTTGCGCCTCTGTTGAGCCTTTACCTGACCAAGGACCATTCCTCCCACTGATGCCCAACAAGGCCTTCCTCTGCCACATTTTTGGATGGAACCATGTGGGCCCCTTTGTTGATGGTTCAGTCCCTGGGAGTCTTGGGGCATCTGGGTGGCCGAAATCACTGTTCTTCCGATGGGRCTGTAAACCCCTTCAGCTCCTGTGGACCATCCTCCAGCTCCTCCATTGGGGACCCCATGCCCAGTCCAATAGTTGGTTGTTAGCATCTGCCTCTATATTTGTAAGGCTTTGACAGGGTCCCTCCGGAGACAACCATGGCATGCTCCTTTTCGTATACACTTATTGTCGTCCATAGTAGTGTCAGGGTTTGTTGACTGTTTATAGGATGAATACCCAGGCAGTCTCTGGGTGGCCTTTACTTCAGTCTCTGCTCCACACATTGTCTCCCTTATTGCTCCTGTGACTATTTTTTTCCCTTTCTTAGAGGAACCTAAGGACCCTCACTTAAGTCTTCCTTCTTCTTGAGCTTGGTGAATTGTAACTTGTTTATTTTGAGCTTTTGGGTTAACATCCACTTATTAGTGAGTGCATACCATGTGTGTTCTTTTGTGATTGGGTTGCCACACTCAGGATGACACTTTCTAGTTCCATCCATCTGCCTAAGAATTCACTGTTTTTAATAGCTGAATAGTACTCCATTGTGTATATATACACCATAGTTTCTATATCCATTCCTCTGTTGAGAGTCATCTGGGTTCTTTCCATCTTCTGGCTATTATAAATAAGGCAGCTATGAACATAGTGGATCATGATAAAATCTACACTTTTGCTTTTGTTCTCTTGGTTTCATATTCAATATTCCTTACCCAAGTGGGTGCAGTTTTCCATTATCTGAGTAGATTCTTCCCTTCCACATCTTCATCCTTTTAGTCAGAAGAGTCTGGCAGGCATCAAACAAAAAAATTCCTTAAACTTTGTTAGTCCTGACTCCTGTGACAACATAAGTATGGGTCTTCTAGTCAGAAAAGATCACATATAAGCATTTATGTACATGGCAGCATTACAAGCATCCTGTACAGTCATCTGCGGGCCCCATAGTTAAAGAGTCTCTAAAACTGGGAAAATCCCTAATCATGTCTAAAATCAGAACTTTCAGATTCTATCTTGTTCATTATGAATGGTGTAACCTTCAGAAATCCTGGGCATATACCCAGAAGATGCTCCTACATGTAATTAGGACTCACGCTTAATTCTCTCTGGAGATGGACTAGGAGCTCAAAATTAGAATGAAATATATCAACATTTTAAATTACAAAGAAGGGTTAAAAATTAAATGAAAGTACATCTCATCCACTGTCTTTTCAAGAAGAAACTTTGTATTTAGTAGAGGAGTGAGTCAGAATTGAGGATCATCCTTCCATCTTCTTTTGTCCTTCATGGATTCTGAAATTGGGTTTGATGATAGACCTCATTGTCCCACCAACCCTCCCTGCCTTACATACTATCTTCTAGAAGAACCCAAAGCTCAAGGTATTAGAAATGGCTGTCCCAATATCTGATGTTCCAGTCCTTCCTACTTTTTGTATCTGTACTCTGCTTTCCCCTTGTTTTGGTTGGCCTTTAAAATAAGGACATTATTTTTATCCTTATTTTCTAGTCTATTTCACATTTGAAACTGAGTGCCTTGTTAGAATATGTTGTTCTTACCTAAGATCTTTTCAGTCTCTGCTTCCTGTAGACCCAGCTACATATTCCTAATACATGTGCCTGCAAGTGTGCTAGGACAGGACAGAAATTCACAAACAATACTCATCTCTGCTTCAATATTGGTGGCTGTGTAATCTGGCCTCATTTCTTAGCCCATTTTGAAACTTTTTATGCTTTGAACATTTTGAATTATCTTTCTTAAAGCTAAGTTAATTTCCTGCCTTCTTCATGATTGCTTTCCCTAACTCTGTTTTAATGTCACTGCAAGGTTTGACAAAAGGCAAGATCTAGACATCTTCCAGTAAGGATATTGTTTGTAGCTCATCTCATTTATGTGAATGCTAAGACAGTGCCAAGTACTATTAAATATTGCACAGAAAAGAAAGCAATGAGTAGCCAGACAATATTTTTATGTGCTATAGCTGCTCTGGTAACTTATAGTTATTTAAATTTTGTTTTAGTTGGATTTTAAAAGCACCATAATATTTTTGGTCTACATGATATTTTTACCCCAAATGCAGTCTACTCATTCTGTATGTTTTCCATATATTATAACATTTGCTCCACTATATTTAAGTCCAAGAAAAATGGTAAATATAGAAAGTAAATTGTTCTCCTTGAGGATGGCTTGTGTTTCTCAAGCTAATTTTGGTTTATTCTCTTCTAAACTACTATTGCATTTTCAATGGATTTATGTTTAGTTTTTCAGAAATTGAACATACAGAGACAGTGAATTTTCTTCCTCCTAGCCTACCTAATGCAGATATTTCATTTCATTGGAGAATTTCATCAAGACATGTAGAAATGAAATCAAACTTTTATATGAAAAGGCAGTGTGTAACTTTATGCTATTTTTCAGATGTATTTTGGCCAACTTCTAACTTATCATTTTTTTCTACCCAAGGGAAACTGAGAGTCAATAKAGTTATATATTTAGTAAAAGAGGGGAATGCAAAAGTGAAAACTAGCAACAAATATATAAATGCATTTCTAGGAAAATACAGAAAGTCTGTGTCACAGCTATGTGAAGAGGGAGATTAAAGTTTAGGTCAAGCAGCAGTTTTTGGTTCTATGCAAAGCACATTTTTATGTTGTTTGGAATGTATCAGGTGAACAAAATCATATTCAAGTCTGACTAATTGTCTTAGTTCTATTTCTCAGCTAATTGTCAGTGTCCTGTTGACATGTTCTATATGTCAATATTCCATGATCATGGCAATTCTTATAAAGGAAAGCATTTAATTGGGACTTGCTAACAGTCAGAGGTTTAATTCATTGTCATCATGGTGAGAGTCATGGTGGTGTGCAAGCAGATGAGGTACTGCAGGTGTAGCTAAGAGTTTTGTATTTGCATTGGCAGGAATCAGGAAGAGAGACAAATTGAGCCTGGCTTAAGCATTTGAAACCCCAAAGCTGACCTCCCAGTGGCACATTTCCTCCAAAAATGCCATATCTACCCTAACAAAGCCGCACCTCTTAATAGTGTCACTCCTGATGACAAAGCATTCAAAACTATGAGCCTATGGAGGCTATTCTTATTCAAACCATCACATTCCACTTTCTGGCTCTCATAGGCTTATAGCCATTTTGCGACATAAAAATGGATTCAATCTAATTTCAAAAGTCCTCATAGTCTATAATAGTCTCAACACTGTTTAAAAGTCAAAAGTTCAAAGTCTCTTCTGAGACTCATAGCAGTCTCTTAAATGTAACCTCCTGTAAAATAAAAATAAAAAAGCAGATCACATATTTCCAACATACAATAGTACTGGATATGCATTACCATTACAAAATGGTTGAAATGGAGTATAGTGAAGACAAAAGCAAGAGCAAAAGCCAGCTGAGCAAACAAACTCTACATCTCCATGTCTGTTGTCAAAGTTCTCTTTAGATTTAAACTCTTTTCAGCTTTTTGACTGCAATTCACTTCTTTCTCTTGGGCTGGCCCCACACCCAGACTGAAGCTTTATTTGGCAGACATCCCAAGATTCTGGCATCTCTGACATCTTGGTGTTTCCAAGTCACAATGTCCTCTCTGGGCCTCCATGCAGGAACAGCTCTCCTTAGCCATGGAGGAAGATTCCATAACTTCTTTCTTGCATCCTTGATTCTAAAGTCAGAACCACATAGCTAATGCTGACCAGTTCCACTTGCTGTGGCTGGAACATGTCCCTACACTTAAATACATTTTTCAGTAGCTTTCTGTTTTCAGTGGTTTCCTTCACTGCCTAAACTGGTCCTGGGTTCACTCTGGGCCGACTAGSCTGGCTTCTAATTCAGAGATCCACTTGTCTCCTCCCGAGTGCTGGGTTTAAAGTTATATGCCACCAACCAGTCCCAAAGAATTTCTTTAATTCCTTTTCACAAGTTGGAATCTTAACTATTTGAAGTCTTTTTTTTCTTTTTTTATTGGATATATTCTTTATTTACATTTC
>BDUI01001083.1:146136-161458 GCA_002335545.1 Apodemus speciosus
GTCTAAGGATCAGTGGTTACTCACTGATGTTCATGACTATAACAACATTGTCCTAGGGGATATGGCATATGACAAATGTTCATGTGACACACAGACTTCTATCATACTAGAACTGTCACCTCCCACTATTAAGTCAGAAAGAAAAATCATTTATGTCTGTCTCCCTCCATTACTGTGTTGGATTTCTTTATATCTTATTTACTTATAATACTTACCAATGTGGGAGATTGTCTTATTTGTTTTGTCTATGTTTTGCCTGTTGGAAGTTTCTCTCTTTAGAATGTTGGTCTATGGAATAGAAAAACATTGTTTCCTTGTGTCTTAGCATGGGGAACAGGGCCAGTATGTGAGATATACTCAGAACACTTAGGTTAGGAATGAGCAGTTTGTGAATTAATGAGACCCCTTCCTGGAAGYGGAGTTACAGATYAGTSTTTCTTGTCYCATTGGTGCCYCCCGCCCTTCCCCATGTCTTGCAGTATGTACCAGTGTGTTTTAGAGCAGGGCTTGTGAGCAGAGCCTCCCCTTGACTGCAGTGGTTCTGAAAGCCAACATCTGGGGTCTAAGCAGCATGCAGTCTCATTGAGGGGYACAGCTCRGCTCTAGGAAACTCAGCTCTGTAACTTGGCTTTCTAAGGGTGTACACCTCTGTCAGGTGGCTTTACATTAGCAGCCATTTCAAAGAAGAGACAGCTTGGCAAAGCAAAAGGAATCGGGCCCTGCAAAGAACTCATCTCTGAGATTAAATCTTTGAAGATTCTSAGATAGCCATTATTGCTCTGGCTCCTTTCCAAGGGAGAGAGTCAGCAGAATGATCAGAGTCTTATCTCCCAGGTTAAAGATACTCACAGCCATTTCTTTTTGAGTGTATAAAATAAAAAATTTACTGAGTGGTTACTTCCTGTGTTTGGCAGTTTGAAAGATACACAGGATGTCTCTGGAACAGAGTTGGGGGATTGTCAATAGGCAGTTTTCACACACCAGAAGTTCTTATGGGCTTCTATAAATGGGTATGCGGGTGCTGCAATGTTGTTCTTAGTTGATGGAATTGTTGATTACATATATGTTGTATTGAATCTGCAGGGCTACTCCCAATGTTTTTAACTAATTTAAAATCAAGATTAGCTAACACGATAGGTGTGTCAACATTAACTAACATGTTAGCCATGCGAGAGACRTTCCTTTGCAATTTTCTTTTAGACTAATCACTGAGAAATTTAACTACTTCAAGTCAGACACATGCATACATAACCAAATTCATTGTAGTCTATACATTATGTTGATCTATAGAATGATCTCTTTCAATAGTGGGGATACACTGTCCTACTAATGAATTCACATCTCTTTCCCCTTTTGTTGTTTATACATAGAAGATGAGTTCCTTTAAAGTAAAGTATGACTTTAAAAWTTTTCTTGTTCAAATCAGAAGTCAGAAAAATATGTTCTTCTTGCTCTCATGAGGACTAGGTTAAGAAATTAGGAATAGAAGTTAATCTGTTGTTGTAATATAAGATCCTCTAAGATCTTCCACGTTCTATATAGTTTTCATTAAACCTCCAATTACTTAACAGTGGTCTACAGATTGGAGACCCAAACTGAGTTCATCTGTTTTGAAGGATTCACATCATGGACACATTCATGTTCACCTTCCTCTGTGCTAAGGACTGGAAATTTGATGACAAGTTAAAAAATCTCTCTTACCCCACTCAAGCATTCTGTATTTCTAGATGCTGACAAATTCCAGTAGCACTCTGGGGCTCAAACAAACAGAGTCCCATGCCTCAGAATCCCTATCCTTGGCACTCTCCTAGAGGAGGTAGCATATTTGTGTGTGTGTGTGTGTGTGTGTGTGTGNAAAAAAAAAGAAGAGGCTTGTGAGAGGTGTTCCCAGGATTGTTCTTGCTGATTTCCTTTCAAAGTTCATACACTCCTGAAAGGGATGTCATCTTGTCACTGTCTCCAACCTCCACTTGTGAGCAAGTAACCCAGATCCCTTTCTTTAACATTGTGTGAGAGGATGAGTCTCCACTAAAGAGGAAATGACAGGGGAAGACTAAGTCTGGGCACTGAAGTGGCACTTGCCCTCATCATTGTTTTGTTGTAGGATGACTCTGATCATGTGAAAAGAAATTACAAGTTGGTTCTAGAGCAGGACCCACGGCCCRGTGGTGCTGGGAATGTACCCAAGATGTTTTCAGGGTCAGCAGGAACCAGTCATGTCTCTATGTAGTCAAACACAGGTAGCATGTAATACTACCATTTCTCATGGATGTTACATTCTCTACAGTTTATAAAGTACTCTCACATATTAGCTTTCATTTTTATCTTCATATTTTGTATAGCAAATACAATTTCTTCCATTTTTTATTAGTTGCAGAAATGGAACTCAAACTAAGGGTTTCTAGTTAATAATATTAAGCATATTATTGAGGCTGTTTTTGAGAGCACTTGACAAAGTGTATATGCAGACACACTTCTATATGGTTTCCACTTATAAAATGCATGCATATATCTGTATCTATGTGTGTTTGTGTGTGTGCTTTCCAAGTAGCTGCAGAGACCACAAAAACATAGAATTTTATAGGTTAACTAGTACACTAAGTGCCTACAGAAAATATACAATGATCCTGAAACATAAGCTTATAAAGCTAAGTGTTTTATAACTGAGGGAAGAACATCACCATACTCTCAGTGCACATCTAGAACTTTCTTGCCTTGCTTACATTTCAGAAGCAATGAAAGCCCATCACAACCATGTTTGCCTTGCAACAGTGACAGTAAAACTGTTTTATCCTCTCCATTACATGGACCATGTAGTTGCCAGTGTCCTTTTCTCTGGCTGTGTTCACCTCAGAGCTTTCCTGTTGCGTTATGACTTTGATTCTCATGAGACAGGTTGAGTCCCAGAGGCTGAATATCTCAAGCTCTGGCACTGAGGAACCTCAGTGCTTGCAGGATCCTATTCTCATATCTTACATTCCCAGGTCCTTTGTGAGATTCCTGATGTGTCTGAGCATTGATCTAGGCAGAAGGTTTATCCCTCAGTCTCTAAGTGTGATTTCCAACCTTTGCCTATTGTGACATGTTATTGTGTAGCTAAATTTACTCTGCCATTTGAATATGTAGTTAATTATAATATACTTTGTTCTCTTTAGACTTCCTTTTCTATAAATTGAATTACTCAGAGACTCTTATTTGACACTAAAATCTTTTTAAAAAGTACATGTAACATTTTGAAGGATAAGTATAAAAGCTATTTATAGAATTTCAATGTCAAATTCAAAATTTACTGCTATAATCAGACAAAAAGGAGGGCTTCAGTCTTTCAAGAAAGCCTCAGGACACTGTCTTCTGCATCAGCTTCTCTTTCCAATCATTTTCCATGAAAATCACATCACCCCTCAAAATTACTTCTTCAGAAATAATGTATTCATTTATTTAAGACATAKATTATCAGCTACCATGTTTCAGGCCTTCTCAGATAACTGTAAATTTATCGGTGGTATTGTGGGCTCAATCATATTCCTCCAAAATTCATATATTGAAATTCTAAGCTCCAATAATTCACAAGATGACTTTATGTAGAAATCAGGTTGCTATAGATAAAATTACTTGAGATGAGGTCATGCTAGAGTAGGATAGACCATTAATCTTCAGTGTGACTTTGTCCTTACACAGAGATGGTATTTGGAAATAGACACACAAGGAAAATGCTGCACATATATGCAAAAAAGAACTGGAAGATGCTTCTATAAATCAGGAATATCACAGACTGGTAACATTAATTAGAAGGTAGGAAATGTATAGATCAAATTCTTTCTCTTAACCTTCAAATAGCATCAATTTTGTTGACACTTTGATCTTGAGCTTCTGGCTATATATGATGAGCAGAGATGATGTTTCTGTGTTTACAACCACCATTTCATAATCCTCTGTCATGAAAGCTCTATCAAAACGACACATCTGGGTACTGAATGTGCTTGGGGTCARCAACTCTAAGGGTGAGGGTTAGATGTGCTTTTTCTCATAGCTTACACAGCATCCAGGTACCTCTTTGTGCATAGAGTCCAAACTGCACTTTGTCTACTTCTAGTGGTAGAATCCTTCTCTAACTCTGGATCTTAGATGCTTACATGAGAGATGCAGGGTTGACCTCATCAGTCTTCAAAGTATCTAGGAAGCCTCAGATTAACACAGCTTCATCTGCCTCCATTTACTGAAAACACTAAGTGCTATAAACAATTTCTGTGTAGGACAGATGGTAAAGTATTAGAGAAACATTTGATTAAAAAAAAGTAGAGTGTGATTTTCAAGCAGCCACAGTGAGGGCCAAGTCTTATTATATCATCAGATCTTTGTGTGGCCAAGGTGTTTAGTCCTATAAGTGTTACAGGAGGGTAGATTGTGAAAAGAGAGGATTTATCTGGGTTGAGAAAAGGTTAATAGGACAATTTATTGGTTGGACTCAATAAGAGCAAAGGGCTCTACTTAAACTGGGATTTGAAAACCAGCTGCTCAGCAGAAAATATGGAAGTGGGAAAGGAAATCAAGCACTAGGCAGAAGGCCAAGCAGGACATTGGTCAGGCATGTTTGGTAGAAGCCTGGTCTGTCCCCAAGAATGAACAGGGGTATAGATCCTTTATAGGTGAAATGTAATATGCAAGGTTCCTGTGTTGACTCAAACCTCACAAGTACATGAAGGGTGCAGTCCTGTGGAAAGCATGTGAAAAAACCCAAAGGTGGCTTAGATAGTCTCAAAACTGTGAAGAAAAGGTGTAATAACACGGAGAAATGTAGATAACTAGGGAAAAGGATACAACTGAAAGTCCTGTTTAGGTGTGTGTAAATGAGAAAGAAATGTGTTAATTGGTTCATAATACATAAATATGGATCTTATTTTATTTTATTTGGAGACGTTTTTGTAATAATCATTTCATGTAATAATCATTTGTTATGAAATGCAGGTATAAGGAAAAGACAACTGAAAATAACTTGCTGAGTGAATGCTGCAATGATATACTCAAATATTTTACTTATAAGATTTTTAGAGTCTCACTTAGACCTATTCACTCTTGCATCAGTAACAGAGTAATGAACTGCTTTGTGAAATTCCATGGCTTACTAATATTTTGACATAGTGGGGTTAGTGTAGTTAAATAATAAGAAAAGAGATTTCTGTATAATACAAATTTCAAACTTCAAAAGTGAATAATCACATAGCATGAACTTACAAATAGGAAATGATCACACACAATGCAATTCAGCCATACAATGGGCAGCTGTCCCCAATGGGTATGCTGACAATGCATCCAGGCTTCACACACAGGAGCTTCTTCAACATCTCTGTCAGCTTGGAGGATGCTATGTAGGCATGGTGATTTCTCTGAGGAAGGATTATTATAATCTTTCAAGAGCCTAGATATATATGGCTAGCTTCAAAAAATGTAGCTTAAGGGTTGGGGATATGTCTTAGCAGTTAAGAGCACTTGCTGCTCTTGTAGAGACTCGTTTAGTTTTCAGCACTCACATGGTGGTTCACAACCATCCATAACTCCAGTTTCTGGGAATATGATGCTTTCTTTTGACCTTCATAGATGCTAGGAACACCCATATGTACGTACGTACATACATACATACATACATACATACATACATACATACATTGTAGGCAAAATTCATACACATGAAGTATTTTTGGGTCATTTTAATGACCCAAAAAGTCTTAAAAAAAGCCAAAAAAGTAATTTAAAGGACTGGAGAGATGCCACAGTAGTTGAGTACTGTACTTTCTGAGTTGGTCCCAGATACCAATATTGGGCGGCTTACAATTAATTTTAACTCTAGCTCCAGAGAATTTCATGCCTTCTTTTGGCCTCAGGGTATCCATATACATGATCATGCACATGTACATGCATCCACATTTAAACAAATGTTAAATGAATCTTTAACAAAATAATTTAAAATGAAAATGTTCGGGGTCTGAAAATATAGCTTAGTGCTTACTGCAATTTAGAAAGTTTTGTCATAATTGGTAACACTGTTTTTTGACATGCTCAATAATTGCCAATTACTTTTAATAGTATGTCATGAAAACAATATTTAAATGTGGCCAAAGTTTCAAGTGTTTAAGATTCAAGAATAGAGGCTGTAGAGACAGCTCATCAGTTAAAAAATACTTGTTCCTTCTACAGAGGAAACCCTATGATGGCTCACAATTTTTACTAACTTTAGTTGCAGGAGTTCTGATACCCTTTTTTGGCCTCTGTGGGTACTGCATAGATGTGGTGTAAATATGTTATACACACATATACATAAAATAAAATTAAAATATTAAAGTCATTTTTCTACAGGCACAAAACTTATATTCATGCTAATTTTTATAAATAGTATGCTTGTGGGATTAGTTGGGACTCTAGGGGGTCTTCTGGATTAAATCCTTGTCTCTCAGAGGGTGTACTTTCCCTAATTTGATAAATTGACTGAAAGATTGTTTTTGTTTCAGAAAAGTATAGCTATGTACTTAATATGATATTCTAGTTTCTGCTTTTTCACACTGCTGTTGCATGAAGGAGTGAGTGAATTGTAATACACAAACATTTTTTTCCTGTATTATCCTGGGATATGTAGAAGGGAATAATTGTTTGAAAGTTAAAGAGGGAATTAAAAATTGAATAAATCTGTGTTCGACTCTCTGCCTTTCTGCATTTGAGACCTTACATAGTTTAATACAGGATTGGGGTTCTCACTAAGAAACAAGACCCAAACTAATATACTTTAGAGGTGTGGTATTTGGGGCAGGCATTTCTAACTGTAGTTTTGTGATATGTTGGAGGTTCTACAACTACTTCAAGAGTGATCACACAATAGCTTAAAATATATTTTCAAATACTTTGAATAACTTTAATAAAGCAGATACATTGAGTCTCCTTTTCTGCTGTGATGCTGCTTCCGTTTGACTGTGCTAAGTCCCAGACATTTAGGGACAAAGGGATCAGTGACAGCTTACATGCTGTCTACTCAAGTCAAACAGATTAAAAAAAAACATAGCCTAGTGTTACAGGCTTTGCTTACAGTATGATGATATTCTGCTTCTTGACTCTTAGAATTGGGGGATAGTTCTAGTAATTCCTCCTCAGTCTGGACCAGGATGCAAAGTGGTCTTTTGTATATGTAAATGACTGACTCACAGAAGTCTGTGAATCTTTTGGAGTCTCTTTGTCAAAGGAGGAATTGAAGGTCTTATATTCTCTTTGCTGTTTATTAGGAGAGGCACATGTGCATATGTATGCATGTGTGACATACAGTATTCACACAATACAAGCATATGTAACAAAATCACAGAAGCATATACAAACCCATGTATGTGTACATCAACATGTTTGATTATGTATGTATTTTAAGATATTTATTTTATGTTCACATATATAATAATACAATATATGATGCATAAGCACACATACAGTTTGGGTATATATATGCATATGATATATTTTTACAAATATAATTTTTTAAATTTAATTTTTATTGGATATTTTATTTATTTACATTTCAAATGTTATTTCCTTTCCTGGTTTCTCCTCTGTAAACCCCTTATCCCATCCTCCCTCCTCCTGCTTCTATGAGGATGCTCACCCACCCTCCCACCCACTCCTACATTCCTGCTCTGGACTCTGGCATTCCCCTACACTGGGGCATAGAGCCTTCCCAGGACCAAGGGGCTCTCCTCCCATTGATGTCTGACAAGGCCATCCTCTGCAACATATGTGGCTGGAGCCATAGGTCCCTCCATGTGTACTCTGGTTGGTGGTTTAGTCCCTGGGAGCTCTAGGGAGGGTGGTTGGTTGGTTGATATTGTTGTTCTTCCAATGGGTTGCAAACCCCTACAGCTCCTTCAGTTCTTTCTCTAACTCCTTCATTGGAGACCCCATGCTCAGTCCAGTGGTTGGCTGTGAGCATCCACCTCTCTTTGCTAGGCCCTGAAAGAGGCTCTCAGGAGACAGCTATATCAGGCTCCTGTCAGCAAGCACTTGGCATCAGTAATAGTGTCTGGGTTTGGTGTCTGTATATGGGATGGAGCCCCAGGTGGGGGCAGTCTATGGATGGTCTTTCCTTTAGTCTCTCCTTCCATGAGTATTTTGTTCCCCCTTCTAAGAAGGACCAAAGTATTCATACTTTGGTCTTCCTTCTCCTTGAGCTTTTTGATCTGTGAGTTGTTATTCCAAGTTTCTGGGCTAATATCCACTTATCAGTGAGTGCATGGCATATGTGTTCTTTTGTAATTGGGTTACTTCATTCAGGATGATATATTCTATTTCCATTCATTTGCCTAAGAATTTCTTGAATTCATTGTTGTTAATAGCTGAGTAGTACTCCATTGTGCACATGGACCACATTTTTTTGTATCCATTCCTCTGTTGAGGGACATCTGGGTTCTTTCCAGCTTCTGGCTATTTTAAATAAGGCAGCTATGAACATAGTGAAGCATGTGTCCATGTTATATGTTGGAGCATCTTTTGGGTATTTTTACATATGTAATTTTAATACCAAAAGGTAGTGAGATTAGCAAAAACTATATTTAATTGAATGTCCATTTAAATTTTCTGATAGATTTCACCAACTTCATGCTTTCAAAGCCTCTAATAATAAATTTCTGAATCAATATATACAACACATTTTTTCAGATACTAAAACACACTCTATAAAAATATCACAGTGTGACATGATACCGTTTATTCTAACTAAAGACAAATGAAAGACCCGAATATTTATTCTCAGACACACAAACACATGMATATATTTTAATTCATTTTTCTTACCACCGGTTCTAAATTTTAGTTGTACATAACCATTAATGTGCATCAGAATGTTACCTAGTTCATTGTCAATGTAGGAACCTGAGAGTAATTTCTTTGGTGTAATTAATAAATTAATTCTCTAAAAGCCAAACCTGGAGTAAAGGCACTGCATAAAAACTTTGGAAAAAGAGTGCTTGTTATTTATTTATTTTTATATTCATCTATCTGTTTATTCACCAAGTATTATCTGAGTGTTGTCATGAATATTACCTTGCAAATTACAGTGGTGGTTCTAATACCAGATTGCTAGCACTCTGAGGAGAGGAATAGTTTCTTTTTTTTTTTTTAACCAGTAATATTTATATAACAGATTGCATCTCTGCTTATTTGGGGGTTCCTTAGATGTCTAGTGTCAACCATTTTGTGATAATTTACAGTCCCTGAGATGGCCAGTGCTAGCCAGTTTGGCCATATTGAATATCTATAATAGTTCCATGTTGTCTAAACATAAACTGGCCTGTACTGCCTTCTGTTCCCTTGAGTATCCTTTACCCAGCAAGGTCTTGCATTGTTTCASAATATATAACAGAGAGACTCTATTACTTTACTTTCATTAGGGAGAAASACAAATAAATTCACATTTCTAACTCACTAGACTCCCTTAATACGTTACACTGTGGCAAAACAGGAATAGTTTCTTATGAACTGATAGATACAGATACAATGACTGGACAATGTACAGTGTAGATATTCATCTGTTCTGGGTTTGGTGAAGTTCTTTGTTCTGTAAAGTCATGAAAATGTCACCTTTAGTTAAGAAGGTGTATTCAACATGATTGAGGAAATATTCTGCAGGTAAGAGGTCAATACAGGACACCTGTTACTTGTTTGGTATATACAATACATGTCTTAGGTCATTGAAGAGAGAAATATTGTTCTCTCAGTAGTATTCATACACTCCCTTAATGACTTCAGTTTGTAAATGACTTTGGTTAAATATAGATTTTCTATGAAGGTACAAGTTATAGAAGGGAATTTCTATCTCTAATACTCTCTTTTCAATTGACCTTTCAGAAAACAAGTCAGTTCTTATCAGATGTTATTTCATGAAGATGGCTTGCATGCTGTCCCCGCCCCCCCGAGTGGTTGCATATATTTCTTTAAGTGGAAGTCTATATGTTGCCTTGTGTTTTTTTGGTCGTANTTTTTTTTTTTTAACCAGTAATATTTATATAACAGATTGCATCTCTGCTTATTTGGGGGTTCCTTAGATGTCTAGTGTCAACCATTTTGTGATAATTTACAGTCCCTGAGATGGCCAGTGCTAGCCAGTTTGGCCATATTGAATATCTATAATAGTTCCATGTTGTCTAAACATAAACTGGCCTGTACTGCCTTCTGTTCCCTTGAGTATCCTTTACCCAGCAAGGTCTTGCATTGTTTCASAATATATAACAGAGAGACTCTATTACTTTACTTTCATTAGGGAGAAASACAAATAAATTCACATTTCTAACTCACTAGACTCCCTTAATACGTTACACTGTGGCAAAACAGGAATAGTTTCTTATGAACTGATAGATACAGATACAATGACTGGACAATGTACAGTGTAGATATTCATCTGTTCTGGGTTTGGTGAAGTTCTTTGTTCTGTAAAGTCATGAAAATGTCACCTTTAGTTAAGAAGGTGTATTCAACATGATTGAGGAAATATTCTGCAGGTAAGAGGTCAATACAGGACACCTGTTACTTGTTTGGTATATACAATACATGTCTTAGGTCATTGAAGAGAGAAATATTGTTCTCTCAGTAGTATTCATACACTCCCTTAATGACTTCAGTTTGTAAATGACTTTGGTTAAATATAGATTTTCTATGAAGGTACAAGTTATAGAAGGGAATTTCTATCTCTAATACTCTCTTTTCAATTGACCTTTCAGAAAACAAGTCAGTTCTTATCAGATGTTATTTCATGAAGATGGCTTGCATGCTGTCCCCGCCCCCCCGAGTGGTTGCATATATTTCTTTAAGTGGAAGTCTATATGTTGCCTTGTGTTTTTTTGGTCGTAYACTGCTAGGTTGGAGATATAATTGCTGCATTTTCTATTTCAGTGATGAATAAAAGGTCTGGAAAATTTAGAAAATGTATTAGTTTGTGAGCCATTTGGGAAGGGTTGAGGTGACATTTGAGAGGGCATGAATGCATGTTTTTTGTTTTTGTTTTTGTTTTTGTTTTTGTTTGTAGATCTTGACGTGTTTTAGCGTTTTATGCCCAGCTCGTATATGTTTGGGAGAAATCTGAAGCTGTGTTTTTTGGAGTTGGCTCTTTAATTGTAGTTTCTACACTAACGTTCTTATGATTGCTAAGTTCTTTTATAACTGGTGGCATATATTCTCATATTCTTTCCATAGTTAGAATATCTTTCTACCAGATCCAATGATATTTTTTTCAGTAATTCACTCTTTAGCTTTTGAGGTGAAGTGGAAATAGTACCTTCTAATACACAGGCAGTTTCTCTGCTTCTGTAGTTATTTATGAAGAGCCTTAGTCTACAACTAAATTGCTATTTCTGTATCCCCTGTCTAGGAGATCTTCAAGTATCAGGATTTGTTTTAAATTGTAGTACTGTTGATGTTCATGTCCCTGATCAGAGGTAGGAGTTAACTCATTGCTGAATAAGATGGACTTGAACCTTATTTGATTTCTTCTCACAGAACTATTAGTCTCTCAAGGTCCTGAAGAGGCTCTGTTGTCCGTGGACTAGATTTCTCTGGCTGAAGCTCAGGATTGGCAGGGTGGCCTACAAGTCTCCTGGCTGAGGAGGAGGATTCCCTTACCTTTATTCATACTGCATTTCCTCTTTACTCCATTTTGTTTTTCACAGAGCCCTGAGTCAACATCAGGAAATTTCTGCACTGAGAAGTCATGGAAGAGTATACTCAGACCAGAATCAAAGTTAATAGCTTCTTGGTATTCTGTGTATTTTGAGAATGTAGTTGATGATGCAAAATTATCAATAGGAGCCTCTAACTTAGAAATTTTCTAAATACATGTCTCTCAAAGAACAGTACAATTATTGTATTGTGTTTAATCAGGACTGCCATTGAGTATATTTATCTATTTAAGACATCCAGAAGTTATTTTCTAATAGCTAGATTGATAGTGCATGTTGACATTAGTAGGTCATCATGAGAAATACAATTTCTGATAGATTTGATTAATAACATTATATAGAAAGCCTAAGTTTTGTTGTTTGATTTTATATGGGGGCATTGAACCTAGGACCTAATGCTTGCTAGGCAAACATTCTACTACTAAGTTTTATCTCCAGTAGAATGCAAATATTTTAAACCATTGGTTTGAGTGCCAATCCAATTTATCCTTTTGTTTTTAAGAAATACTTTGGATGAACACTGTATTACCCCATTGATAAAACAATGATAAATATAATGAGCCCCTGACATCTGTGGTTAGGATAATGGAGATTATGCAGATGAAACCCTTTGGAAATAAGTCCTGAATATTGTTCAGACTGGAGTTTCTGATACAAATTCTTTCCAACTTTACACATTCATTTTTGCTTTCATTCAAATTAGCAAGCAACTTCACTGCTCTTTGCTGAGTCTTGTACATTGATCTTGATATGATGGAAACTCCAGACTACAAAAGATGAGACAATAATGGTTCCATAACTTCTCACAGACCACCTCAATGAAGTTCTTTATTTAGTGGATGGGAAGCTAAAAATCTGAGTACATAACTTATGTACTCAGTACAAAGTCCAAACAGCAGCTCAGGTTGCTTGGTTACTACATGCAAACTTACATTGACCTGTTATAAACGAAACCACACAAATAGTGGGAGACAAATGAAGCCCTAGTATCGCTGAAACATTCATTTCTTTTTTTGTTTGTTTGTTTTTTTTTTGTTTTTGTTTTTTCAAGACAGGGTTTTTCTGTGTAGTCCTGGCTGTCCTGGAACTCACTCTGTAGACCAGGCTGGCCTCGAACTCAGAAATCCGCCTGCCTCTGCCTCCCAAGTGCTGGGATTAAAGGCGTGCGCCACCACCGCCCGGCTGAAACATTCATTTCTGTAAGACTTACCTCAATGTTTGTAAGAGATTTTTAGTGCACATATTGCTATTTTTATTTGGCAAATGTGGCATGCCTTTTTAAATTACAAGAAATACCCAGGGAAGGTGATAGCTCATTTTGCTCTTAACTTTGATCACAGGGATTTGAAAATGTTATAGTAACTGTACTTCAGGGTTATGTCACATTATGCTCATTGAAAAAAATCAACAAAGTTTATTTTATTTTAATTTTTTAGACTTTAAATTCCTTTTCAGTTATTTGTGGTGTGAAAGCATGTATGAGACCATTCTTGTTTTTTTCCATGCTTGTTTGGAAGTTTTTGTTTTGTTTTCTTTTTGTTTTGAGACAGGGTTTGGCTGCAAGCTCAGGCTGGTCTTGAACTCATGGCAGTCAACCTGTTTGAGACTCCTGGATGCTGGGATTACAGAGAAGGTCTGTAATTCTTGGCTATAGTGTGGTGTTTTTCCACAGCCCCAATTTGTCCCAAATACATGAGATAACTAAAATTTGGCAGACTTAGCTTTGGAGATAAGTGACAATTGTAAGCAAAGACTTTACTTCTTATAGTAAGGCACGATTGCACAATTTCTTCTTCTGAGCATCATTGACAAAACCTATGTTTGCTTTAAAGAGCTTACATAGAAAAATTGTTTTCCCTAGCATTCTTCAAATAAGTGAATCTTGTAGATTATACATCTCAGTTCTCCAGAGTCCAGAAACCAGGACACAAGAAACTCCTAATGCAATGTGATCTGTTCATGACCTTCTTAGAATAGAACATCCCATACTCTCTGAAGACTGTGAATTCATAGGTGTCCTTTCTCCCACCCTGCAGAAACATCTCCTATTGGGCCTCATAGAACCTAGTGAATAGAACAATGAATGAGAGTGTGGAGAAATAGCATAGTTAAATAGCTGGCCATATCTCATGTGTGTGTGTGTGTGTGTGTGTGTGTGTGTGTGTGAATCTGTATGTATAATTATAAGCAGAAGTCAAACAGAGGTAATGCTGGCATCATGGAGGGATACAGGCTGTAATTAGGTCAAGCTCCAGGTGCAGCTCCAGCTCCTAAAGATGAGACCCTGGCAGTCCCTTTGTGCCTCCAAGGGGGAACAATCTGGCCTAGGATTTGACTCCAAATTATTAATTCACTCCTGAGATTATGGACACCAGATCTTGTGAAYATTAGGCTTTCTTTTTCAATTCCTTAAGGCTTATGACCTTGTATATTGAAGAAAGTATATTTATACACACACATGTATATTATATATAAAATTTTTATTTCTTGTTTTTCTCATTTTCTAACCCAGAAAGAAATCTTTTCAGCCCCATTTGCCAACAAATACTCTTGAAGAGAAAAGACTGTCTTAATTTAAAAGATCAAATTTTCTCTCTTTCAATATTTATCAGCTCCATTCTGCCTACTCTTCAAGGTTACTTCCATTTTACACATTTGTAGATTCTGTCAAAAATTTTAACTTTCAATAGTTGTAATTTAAATAAAGAAATTGAGAATTTCTAATACAGAAAGGTAGAGAAAGATTGTATTTGGGGTTCTCAATTTAACTCACATCAAATAAGGCAAGAATAAACTCTCACCYTATCTTCTTTTCATTCTCTGGGCTCCTCTTAAAATTAAAKCTTTCCCAAAGTTTCCCCAGTTTAAAACCATGCCATACTAATGTAAACTGATTGTAGAACCCCAGATCTAGAAGAAAGGAAGCTCTCTTATTTAGAGGGTGATGAAACAAGGCCTAAATTGTTGACAGATTAGTGTAACTGAGAGATGTTTGTGGGTAGTGAGAAAATTGTATACCTTGTGAGAAGTGTGTACTTGACTGACAAATAAGATGCCACAGAGGCCCCAGCAGTAGTTTTTATTGGAAACTTTTTTAGATGCAATATAACTGATTCAAGAATAATAGAGATTCAAAGACTCATCCAAAGGCAGGAGAAAGATTCAGAGTGGTTCCTATCATCTTATATGGAGGAGAGGAAAGAAAAAGTTGTCCAGGATATGTCTGCTAGGAAGAGATTTACTACATTCTGTAGAATTTTCATTAGTATAAGTCTGTTCACAGATGAATTTGTAGCTGCTACCTTTGACACAGTCCTGTACTTAATTACTAATTTCAGCCCAGCTTTTCATGTACATTGTAGTGTTTGCCTGATTTCTGCAGTTCAATATTGATTTTTTTCCTCCCGATCCTGTGCTTTGTCACCAAACTTTATGGCCCTTTTGTGTAAAAGGCATCACTAATAAAAAACAAAAGGCAACTTTCTTGCTGTTGTTTTTGTTTGTTTATTTGATTTTGTTTTTAGTAGAATCTAGGCGGAATCTCCTGTGTTCCTTGTTACTGCAGTGTAGGCTGTGGACCAGCCTTCCTAGGATCATTGTATGCAGACTGACACTCATTCATTTCAACC
>BDUI01001084.1:74516-87255 GCA_002335545.1 Apodemus speciosus
TGACATTAGTAGGAGACATAATCTAACATCAAGCTCCTCATTGCCCTGTGTAAGGTCTTTCTGCCCCTTCTTCCACAATTTTGCTGAGTTTAAGATGTGGGTGTCATATTGAAGATGCATCCATTGGAACTAGTGTCCTCAACTATGTATTTGATTTGGTATATGTGTGTGTGTGTGTGTGTGTGTGTGTGTGTGTGTGTGTGTGTGCACACGCGCTTTTGCATGAGCATGAGCATGTGTGCTTCTGTATATGTCACCTTTAGTTTTTTTTAACTTTAGATATATATAACTGTATCAACAATGTAGTTGCTTTATTTTATTTCCAACCTAACTGTACAAATAATGACAAAATAAAGATGAAATTTAAGACATTCAAGATAGGAAATATTCAAATTTTTGTGCATAAAATAGAAATGCAAAATATATGCTTTAAAATTTGTGTATTTAGTTTAGGAAACAAGTATAAAATTAATTATCCACTTATTACACATATAGGAAACAAAAGTAAAGTGTGAGAGAAAAAGTAGAATTCTAGAGAATATAAACTCAAAGTATTAATATACAAATGAGAAAATGTATTAATATACTGAATGCAATTACTCTGTTGTAGACTTCAGATCCCATTACTATAATTTCTGGGTTCAGCAATTTGTTCTATAGTAAAAGGCATGTGATTAAAGTATATGAGGCAGATTTACTTAATTCTTAATCTAGAAAAAAATACTTTAAATAATACTCAGGAGTCTATCAAGTAGAAAAATCCCCAAGTCATGACTTGCTTAAGCTCTTTAGAATATTGCTGTATCTAATCCATGTTGATTTTAAGAGAAAGAATATCAATATAATCCTCATCTTCTGCCTTTTCTCAAAAACCTGCAACGAATCAAATGAGTTACAAATCCATCATGAATATTATGAAACAGATTTTTGCTATGTCTGCTAGGTTTGCTGAGTCTCATTTCCAATACATACTGGGAAAATATCCAACTTTTCTTTCTTTATTTTTTAAATTAAAAACAGCATGTGAGCTGTTGGTTTATACCAGGTTCATATAACTTTTCTTCAATTTTTAATTGTTTCAGTCATTCTTGTTAGGTTAACACAGGCATTTATTCTCACTTGATCTTAGCCAAAGGGCCAAGAAGCGATGAAACAAGCAGTCTTTACGTGGCCTCGAACACATTTTCTGATACCGGAATAGAATATCTAATGTTGCAAAGGATTAGTGTCCTACATGGGACGTTTTTTAATCTGGAAGCAAAACTAAAGTGCCAACACGATAGCAAAATTATTTCAGTCAGTGAGGTACAAATGACAGTGTATTTATGACAAACTGCCTGGAAAGAGCTACTAGAGGCTTGGTGGTCACTATATGACTAGTTTGTGTGCTGACATTCTTACTAAGAATGACCATATGAATATCTGGGAGACTGTAATTAAAGTAGGAAAAGGACAAGAACTGTACACTGTACATGGGGCTCACTCTAAGTTAGTTTCAAACCGATTGAGAGCCAGCAGGAAGAAAGTATCTATAGAGAAAGGACGTGATATGATAAAACACGAACAAAAGCAAATCATGGGAAACTGCTAACTTTATGGAGTATAAGAGCAAATACAAGAGCATTAATACGCACATTCCATTCATGTTGAAATACAACGAGTAGATTGCACTGGAGATGGGTGTGAACAGCGCGTATACAGAAAACTATTTAATGTAGTGTGATCAGGAGATGACTCTATCTTGAAAAATGACTGCAGCAATGAAGAAAGGGAGACACAAATGAGCTTCAGTTTGAGTTGAAAGGGGAAGTGATTGTTTAGGTCCTAAAAGTTAGCAAAGATTTTTAGCCTGCTAGGTAAGCTATGAAAATAACAGCTACATTTGATGACCTTGCTTGTGAAGCAAATATGATCAACCATATGACAATGTTAGAAATAAAGTTTTAATATGTATGTAAAATTAGTCTGTAAAAACTTAATTTTATAAATGAATATATATATATGTAATGATCTATAGTTCTGAATCCCTGATAATGATTACATATATGAATTAACCAGTAACTAAACAGATGTGTGTTAGAATTATGCTATCGACTGAAAGCAAAATAATGTGATATGTCAACACAAGCCTAAAAAGTTTCTATCTGGCACCAATAGACATGCCGAAGTATACTAGGGAAGGACCACATGCCTTCATCCCTACACAAGAACCATAGGAGACTAATGAATGATTTTATTGGGTAAATTGTCTTCCCCAAGAATGATCACACCAATTGTTCATGCAATACCACATGATAAGCTCTGAAAACATACAAGGAAGTTATATTATACAAATGGAATGGGTTATATTTAAGAATATAACATGCATGCATATACATACATACATACACACACATACATACATACATACATACATACATATGTATAAGTACATGCAGTAGCAATTAATGAAAACAGAAGCCAAGAATATAAAAGAGAACAAGGAGTTTTATGTGAGAGGGCTTAAAGGAGGGAAAGCAAAGGGATAAATATGGTAAATATGTTATAATCTCAAAAATATTGAAAAAGAATCATTTGGGGGATGCAATAGTGTGAATATTAGCAGTCAGCAAAATTATTACCATTTTATTTTGGCCTTTATATTTCAGATAACAGCTATCCTTAGCGTTAGATAGCAATCCTCTTTTCTCACTCTATATCATATACAGCTCAATGGCAGCCATCTAGAGGAGAATATTGATTAAAGCTGAATGACTCTCCGTTAAACATTTAGTTTCCTTGATGAAAGGTGAGTACAGTGCTTATCTGAGCATGTAAGAACAAATATTTAGAATGTAATTAGGTATTATTCTTGTTTAGTAAAGTTATAGGCCATCCTGCTCTGTCCATGACGTCACTACCCTGGCAAATAGGCTAAACTTTCAGTACCAGACATCATTTCTCCTGCATCCATTTAGAGAGACACTAGTTACTGCCAAGAAATGCGTGCCTGTATTGAGACATCACAGTTATTATGTCATGAGGGTAGTTGTGGTGGTTCATAGGCACAAGAGAGAGATAGAACTGCTGATTTCTTCCTGCCTTTAAAAACTCACATTTTACCCTCAGGTACTATGAAAGTTAGTCCTCATAAAAGATGTTTTTAGTTTAGTTCTAGGACATGAGTCTCTGGACCATGTGTCTGAAGTGCATAGTACCTTCTTCAATAGGGACTTACCTTCCACTTCTATGTGGGCAACCAAGGGTGATAGCAATAGCCAGCAGTGTTTGGGGGAAGCTTGGAAAAGCCTGACCAGAAACTCAAAGAAGATATTTTTTTAACCTGTACTTAGGAATTTTGTTAGATGGTGTTTGAGTCTTGGAGGAAGCCCTGCCAGCCTTTATAGGAAATTTCACTTAATATGTAAATATATTTACATAAAGTATATTTGCTATTAAGTTATAAAGCTAATTTTGTGTGTCAAATTTACACAAGCTGGAGTTATCACAGAGAAAGGAGCTTCTGGTGAGGAAATGCCTCCATGAGATCCAGCTGTAAGGAATTTTCTCAATTGGTGATCAAGAGGGGAGGGCCCCTTGTGGRTAGTGCCATCCCTGGGTAGTGTTGGTTCTATAAGAAAGCAAGCTGAGCAGGTCAGGGTAAGCAAGCCAGTAAGTAACATCTCTCTGTGGCCTCTGCATCAGCTCCTGCTTCCTGATCTGTTTCATTCCAGTCCTGACTTCCTTTGGTGATGAACAGCTGTGTGGAAGTGTAAGCTGAATAAACCCTCTCCTCCCCAACTTGATTCTTGGTCATGATGTTTGTGCAGGAATAGGAACCCTGAATAAGACAAGCACTGAATGTATTTTTATGTAAAGGATTCCTTTTGATTTTTCAGAGATTCTTACTAATTTGTCTTTTTTCCTCCTTTTTCTGTATTAATTTTGATGCCTTGGCTTAAAGAGTTCCCCATTTCTCTTATTAGATAACTTATATGCTATTATTCTCCCCTCTGTTGCTACACACACGTGCGTACACAAACACACATGCACATACACATACACACACACACACACACACACACACACACAGAGAGAGAGAGAGAGAGAGAGAGAGAGAGAGAGAGAGAGAGAGAGAGAGAGAAGAAATGTCTGTGTTTTATTTACTTGTCCCAGCAGTTACCTTTTGATAYGTACTAATATCTGAAGACTTTAACCCTAGGACCTTAGATTTGAGAGATTATTCAATGTATGTATTTCTGTGTTACTCAACATTATCTTTCCTAGATTCATCTATTTACTTGAAAAGTTCATAATAACCATTTATATACATTACTAGTATTCCATAGTGCATGTGTATCATAGTTTCATTATCCTTTTGATGGTTGAAGGATATTTTGTTTGGATATTTCCATTTTCTAGGTGTTATGAATTGAGCAGTAATCGTCATAGGTTAGCAAGTATTAGTGAAGTGGTATATTACATCCTTTGAGCATATGGCAAGGAGTGGTATAGCTGAGTCTTCCAAGTGGTGTAGCAAGAGAAATTGTCTTCCACAGGTAAGAGCATACCAATTGGTTATCTAATAGCAAGCCATCCACACTAAAAACATATACAAAGAAGTAACAGTGAACAAAATTAGGGATTTTTATTTGTGTATTTAGGAACACACATATACACACATCTAGTATGTGTTAAATCTGTGAAAAACACACTCACATATACACACACATACACACACAAATATCTATAGTTTATGTATATACATAAACTATTACTAGGAATATATCAACARTTATTAAAAAGGAAAAGCCATGAATTTGAGGAAAGGAAGGAGGCTCTATAGAAATGTTCGGTGGGGAAAATAGTAATGAGAAAAAATATTATAATCTCCAAGAGTAAAAGAAATATAAATTATTATTATTATTATTATTATTATTATTATTATTATTATTATTATTACGTTTTGATCACTGTTAGTCACATAACTCTAATAACGTAGGGCAGCCTATTATTAAAAAATAAGCATTTAAATAGTGAAGCAGTGTCTGAATTTAACAATTATGAGCAATCACAAGTTGGCATCTTGAACATAACACCAGAAAAATTACTACCTACCTCCGGAGGAGGCAGTTTTGGAAAGATAGAGGGGTAGACCATGATGAGCAAAACGTGCATGATGATATGAGGCTCAGGTCTAACTCTGAACTGCAAAGAAAATGGCCTTAGCAACCAAAAGCCAAACTCACAGACAGAGACAAACCCTTGAGTCCGTGGTAATCTTCTGTATCTACTCATCTACTATTCACTGCTTCACAGTCCCCAATCCCTGAAGCCTCCAGTGACATATTTGACATCCACAGTAGCAAGCGTTCAGCAGGGAATTTGGAAAGGCTCCATAGCCCTGGCACAACTGAAAAATATCCTTCAGCTAGCWCTTCAGCCACTTTGGGCAGGTGCTTCAATTTGTGTAGAGTCAGGGTGGTGGTAGAACTTACCAAGCTAATAGACCTCAAAGTTATTGAAGACAGAAGCCACTAGTCACAAAGTCTGTGGTAACTTGAGCAATAGGAATTACGATCTAGTTCTCGTGGGCACATACAGTCAATGATAATTATCTGTATTGTTTCCGGGGCCTCTGGGACCTCCAAACCAAGGACACAAAAGAAGGGTTCACACACCTGTCATTGAGATATCTGTATGATAGTCTATGGCTACTAGAAGTAACACCATTAGTCATCTATGTAGAGTAACATTGTTTCAAACTTTTTATTGAAAGTATATTTTCAAATATCTTCCAAAGTACTAGGAATCCACGTAGCATTTATCTATAATATTAAATTAATTATATATAATTAATATACATATTAAATGTTGATTAACACTCCCCATAACTAATCCTCTTTGATACCTCATCTTCATCTTTACTTAAATCACTAATCCCCATTGTCTTAGCAAGTCAGTAGCAAGAGAAACTTCAGAAGTTATGCACATATTTCATAATAAACTATCCTGAAAGATAATAGAGTCATTAAAAATAGAGGATAACTTTTAATATTTCAAGGATAAAATAAAAAGGAAACATAATTTACAAGATATAGGTGTGACAATTCCAAAAGGAAAGTCTATATCTATCAGGGTGTACTTAGAAAAGAAGCTAGATTAAATTTAACCAACTTCCCAATGAAACTCCAGAAAGGCAAGAGGAAAGCAACCACAAACTAGTAGGTGTCAAAAAATAAGATCTTATTAGAAATGAATGGAATGAAGACTAAAAGAACAGTATGTGAAGCTGCTTGTATCCATTATTTTTCTGCTGCTGTGATAAAAAACACCACAATCAAACATAACTAATCAAAAAGAAAAAAGATTTCAACTTAACTTATGCTTGCAGAGGGATAGAACCATCATGGCATGGAAGTCTGACACAGTTGCAGGAGCAGGAAGCTGAGCATCTATATGAGGATCCTCAAGAACAAAACAGAAAGAAAGATAGAAACAGAATGATGCTATACACTTACAAAACCTGTGCCCAGTGACATTCTGCCTCCAGCAATGCTGCAGCTCCTAGGACTCCCCAAAATAGTGCAGCCTACTGTGGTCGGAATGTTCCAAATCATAAGCTCTTAGAAAAATTTGTAATTCAAACCACCCTACCTATCAATCAACCAATTAAAGGAACACCTTGTTCTTTGAAAAGATAAACAAGGTTGCAAAACCCCCAAGGGAAATTCATTAATAAAACTAGTGTCTAAAAAGATGTCATAGTAAATTCAGTAGAATTCACAATACATCTTGAGTATAGTTGCAAACATCTACTGTCCAAATTGGAACATGAAGACACAAAAAGAAAAGGAAGAGAAAAATAAGATTTCTAGGCCCATAGAACTCCCTAACATTAAATCAGAAGACCATATAAATGACTCAAATAGATTCTTAACAAGAAACATGATCAAAGCACTCATGATGTCTTCCCAACCCATGTACATGCACACAGATCAAAGAAATCACATGATAGGTATTCCTAATGTTTTACAGAATGTACCAAAATCAGTTCAAAGTGAATCAAAATTGTTTATGTAAGAGCTAAAGAATATCAGCAAAATATTTTAAAATGTATGGATGTGCGGGAACTATTTGTGCAAAGGACTCAGATGGCCCAGGAAGTGATGTTAGAATCTGGCAAGTTAAATTACTTAAAATTAAATAGCTTTTGTATAAGACGTAATATTTTAGAAGTCTTTTGGCCTAGAAATGGAAACCATCAACAGCGTGTAAAGTGAAGAGACTTAGAAAAACCTTATCAAATTCACGTCAGGCTAGGGATTAGGACTTAAAAATTAAACACAATAAAATCAAGTCTGCAAACAGACTTAGGATCTAAGTAGACACTTCTCAAAAGAATACATACATGGCTAATAAATATTACTAGTACTTTAGATATCTTATCAAACATTGACAGACTTTCAAAACTGACTAAAGAGTTTATCTTAATATAGCATATATGTTTACCAAAAATTTAGTGCTCAAGCTTGAAGACTAGTGAATACAAATGTATCTATTACTACTAAGGTTTGGAAACACAGTCCTCTCCGAAGACACAGTTGAAGGTACAGAGGCTTCATCTCTTTGTAAGTGAAATCCTAACCTCTTCTCTTTCACTGAATCCTTGGCTCCTGAATCTTCTCTATCTCAAGTTTATTTAGGCCTTCTGAAACATTGCCTTTCCTTGTTAATGGAAACCATTAACCATCCTTCTTCCCTCATCCAGAGAGACCAAATCTTTAAGGTTCAGACTCCATCTTAGAGAAACTGACTTGAGGTTGGATTCAAGTTAACTAAAGACCAGGCACCTATACCAGTTTCCAGGTAACCCCCCAAAAAAGACCTGCATCTAACACCAGTTTCCTGGTTATTCCTGCCAAATCTGCACCACGAGGTTACAAGCCTGCCCCTAACATTTCACTTCCTAACAACCATCAATCAGGTGGAGAGCAGAAATTAAGTTTATGGTTTGGCTCCCAGAACCAACCAATTGTGTTTAAGGCCATGATAGCCTCACAATCAGATGTGTATCAGGTTAGATACCCCCTTCTTGACTTTTTAAATATTTGGCTGAAACTGGGCTAGGATTCCCTCCCATTCTCCTGTGTCAAAGATGGTGGTGTGGCCCAAGCAGGAGCTTGAATAAAGAGACCCTAATGTGATTTCATTGGATTTTGGTCCTTGGTGATCTTATGGGGGTTCACGAGTGTTTCTTGGCACAGTCCCACTCTAGTTCTTTTTAAGTATATCTTCACAGTTTTTGAATGCAACTTTTACATCTTGCCAGACAAAAAAATGAATTTGAGTGATATTCTCTCTCTCTCTCTCTCTCTCTCTCTCTCTCTCTCTCTCTCATCCAACTATTCCTGGGCAAGTAGAGTCCTAACATTCCATCATGTGAGCCATTTCTCATATTTGACCACGTGAGTGCTGCAACACTCCAACGTGGTGCACTTCCAGCTTCGCATCTTGCTGATTTACCCACTTTTAATTATATGTACTTAGCCACTTAACATTCCAAAAGTCTTATCCCCAAGCTCATTATCAGTGCCTCGATGTGAGCGGTTATTTTATGTTCTCACTTGGCTTTTCATGATTCCTGTCGCAGAACTTTCATTAATTACTAATGCTGAGATGGAGTGGAGTAGACTTCCTCTACTCCTGACCTTTAATCCATTTTATTGCTAAAAGGATGCAATTCTCATTCTTCTTGGAGGTTAGGCTCTGTATCAGATCTGGTAGTTTTCATGAACATATCCTGAGAAGCTGCCAGAGGTGCATGACTGACAGACTTGAACAGATAACAATTGTTTTCTTTAACCTCTATATGTGCTCAAATATTTTGTTTCTTAAAAAAAAAAAGGACACTTTTTTATTCTGGTTTGCTTTTCTTCTTAYTGCTGATTTCTTACTTTCTATCTCTTTTACACTTTATTGCTAAAATCTTCTTTATCATATCTAATGCAACTATGTCTGCTTTCCAATCCATATTTTGATTAACTTATTCAAAATATTTATTATTAATACTGAAACACACCAAGGTTCACTTAATTACTTTGATTGAATCAGTGGACAAAGAATAACAAAAAGAAATGAAATTTTCTTTCATTAGAACTCATACAAAATTTTTGAATATAAACGTAAAGTTTTATTTTTTACTGATGTTAAGCTTTGATTTTAATTGATTGGCTTTAACTCCCATTGCTCAAAAAGAGATCCATGTGAAAATATTTTTGAGAAAGTGATAAAAGTAGTCATATTCATGGCAAGAAAGTCATACCTGTCGATATTCACAGGGATATCAAAGTAGGGTGACAGGTATGAAGGAAATCCAAGCAGAAGACATGATTTTGAAGTATAAAAAAATACATGTGAGCTAGGAAGTCAATGAAAAGCAAAGTCCTTTCAAAATAAAATAGGTGCTGGAATGGTCCTGAGGACATAAGTAATATGGTTGGACTTGGGTTTGTAAGTATCCAGTATGCTTTGAGGGAAAGGGAAATATTGCTAGAACTACAAAAGAGGTTATAAAATTAACCCAAAAAAGAAGTAGCTAAGACCTCCATCAACTTGGCAGTATATAGCATTATTACAAATACTTCTTGCAATAAGGTGAAAATCATTAAATTCACAGTATTTTTAAAGGAGGGCATCAGTAGAGGTAATATAAACACAAGAGATGATTCTAGACTTTAAATTCAACATAATAGGAACAGGATGATTTTGAGAAGCTTTCATGAAAGCCTACCAACCTATGGGGAAAAGTGTATTGAACATCACTTTTTAATATAGTTTTTGGATAAGGAGACAACATCTTACTCTGTAATCATGGCTGACTTGACATGCACTATGTAGCTCAAGAGGTTCTCCACAAAGAGCCAAATCATAAGAAATCTCTCAGCATCTAAGCAGACAGAATGTGGTCACCAGAGTCTAAAAACTCTCACCTAGCATAAGTTAAAAATGAAAAATTTCAGTTGAGTCTCCTAACTTAGAATATCTATTTCACCAATTCTCCAGATGTTTTTGTTTGTTTGGTTGGTTCGCTGCTTTTTTTTTTGCATATTTTGTTTTGTTTTGTATCCTTTCATTGTAAAATGTCAGAGACCACTGTTCTAATATGTCATATGAGAGAACAAGGAAGAACATTAAAATTTGCAAAAAAACCATCACATTCTTTCTAAAATTCTGTACGAAGAGTGGAATATTTGAGGGTTTAAATAACTTCCATTGAAATGAAAGTTCCAGAAAAATATTGATCCTTCTTCATGTAGAAAATGAAGACTACCATATGACACACATCGTTCCTAAGGCTAAAATGGTTGCTCAACATTCCCACAGCTTTTATAGTATACTACTTGGTTTCCTTTATCTGTATAAAATATTTTAAATGTTTTACCAGTTTTCAAATTAAACATAATATTTTAAAAACTTTGTCATAAACAAGGAGGGATTGCCATTTTCCTATARTTTCCTTAGAAATAGTGAGAGAATTTTCTCATTTTTCTGAAGCATTATTAACCTAAGTGAGTTCATGGATTGGTGATCACAAGGAGAATTGAGCTACAGAAAGGAATATAGAAGTTCCAAATGTGATTGCCTACTGAATATTAAAAGAAAAAAAAGTTGCTCAATAGGTCAGGTTGTCTTGGATGCATAACTTACCCCAAATTGGATTAATTCACAAAAATTTATCTGTTCCTAAAGTTCTTAGAACAGAGGAAATAATCCATATTAATAATCATATAATGTGGGCCATATATCTAGAGTGATTCTGTTAGATAAAGGGATAGTTTTTAAACACGTTAATAATAGATACTATCCTAGATTTGGCAAAACATAATCATGAAAAATTTAAAGTATGAATCTCAAAATGATCAATTTTTCAAAGAATTTTTTCATGCCAGATTGTGCTTCCTCTAGCTTATATTTCTAAGTACCATTCATCAGCCAGAGTCCAGACAGGCACAATGCTTTCCCTCAGACTATATCAATGAACATTCCCATGTTCGTCTTTTCAAAATTATTTTCCAAAGGGCAATGAGATGTCTTTACATTCCAATCAAAAGACATTTCAAAGCAGTATTATAAATATTGTTTCTACACTACTATAGTTCTTCTAATACCTGGAAGTTTTTTCTCTGACATCTGAATCATGACCTATTGTGTATTTCTTATTCGGTATTGAAATGTTCCAGTGAAGATCATTGTTTCTTGGAGAATTTTATGGACCATTGTCACAAAATGTTCTTTTTTGTTGTTGTTTTGCTTTTGATTTTTGTTTCTGGTTCCTAAACAATGGATTTCTCCATGATATATTCACTTTTGTAGTGTTGTGCTTGTATTGTTTGATAGTCTGTGACAGACTCTTGGTATGTAACTCTGGAGTTCCTGAAAATGGATCTCTGGACATGCCTGTACTAAAATTCACYGAGACTATGCTTTTATTGTTAAGAATTGTTTTCACTATTCTGGGTTTTTTGCCTTTCCAAATAAATTTAAGAATTGCTCTTCCCATGTCTTTGAAGAATTGTATTGGGATTTTTGATGAGGATTGCATTGAATCTGCTTGCTTTCTTCTCACTAATAAGTGGATATTAGCAAAAGCAAACAAACAAAAACAAAAAACCCACAAAATAAAAAACAAAAATACAGAATACCCAAAATACTCTCCACAGAATTCAAAAAGTTCAACAAGCTGAAGGGCCCAAGTGAGGATGCCCTAGTCCCACTTGGGAGGGAGAAGAAAGCAAGCACAAATTGGGGAGGGAAGAGGGAGACCTGCATAGGAAAGTGGACGGGGGTGATAGGCAAAGGGGAACCTAATCTGTTGTTTGCATGGGAAAGTGGACAGGGGTTGATAGGCAAAGTGGAACCTGATCTGTTGTTGGGTGAGGGAAAAGGACTGAATCCCTGAAAGTCAGCAGAAAGAATCGAACAGGTAACCTCCATAGGTAGGAGGTTGGTGTGATCCTCCCATAATGCACCAGAGACCTAGGAGGTGAGGACTCAAAGGGAACTACCTTAATGAAATGCCAGACAGTAGAGAGAGGGAACTTATAGAGCCCACCTTCAGCAGAAAAACAGGGCATCAAATGAGGGAGGAGGTTGCCATCTCACAGTCAAAACTCAGGTCCATATTTGTTCCTGTATGAAAGAACTACAGAGATGAAAATGGAGAGGAGCCTGAGGAAAAGAAGGTCCAGCATACAGGCCCAAAGCTCAAGGAGAGGCCCCAAGACCTGACACTAATACTGAAGCTATCAAGTGCTCACAAAAACCGACTTATCATGACTGCACTCCAGAAGACCCAGCAAGCAGCTGAATCAGATGCAGATGTGTGCATTCAACCAGTGGACAGAAGATGCTAACCCCTGTTGTTGAATTAGGAAAAAGCTGGGAGAAGCTGAGGAGGAGGGTAACCCCATAGGAGGACCAGCAGTCTCAATTAACCTGGAACCCCGAGATCTCTCAAACATTGGACCATTAATCAGGTAGCATACACCTGGTATGAGGCCACCAACACATATACAGCAGAGGGCTGCCTGGTCTGGGTTTAGTCCAAGAAGATGCACCTAACCCTCAAGTGACTGGAGACCCCCAGGTAGTTTAAAGGTCTGGTTGTATGGGGGGTGGGAGTGGGGACATCCTCATTGAGACAAGGGTGTTTTGAGGAGGTATGGGATGTGGCATAGTTGGAGGGTGGACAGGGCAG
>BDUI01001084.1:99162-109296 GCA_002335545.1 Apodemus speciosus
AGATGTAGGAAGTTCCAATATACAACAAGACAAATTCTAAATGTCTGTGTGTCTGTGTATGCATGCACACATGTATACATATATTTAATGGATGGAAGGAAGAACATGCTAACTCCCACTCATACTAACCTCACACATATGCATAAACATATTTGGTGAGTGGAAATATCAATCTTCCAATCCTCATACTTTATTTTTATTCCATAGCTTATTTATCCCAGCAAAATCTTTCAAACAGTATAAAATTACAATTTGATTACATTTTAGTTTTTTTTACTATTGAATGATTATGAAAAAACAATGTGTTCTCCAGTACCTTTACAAGAAATAACATTACTAGCACAGATAAAGAAAATACAGTATTCTCAAAAACCCACCCACATCTGTAACTAAGCAATTTGTTATAGATTAACAAAGTGTAAGCAAGGAGGATTGCTTTCTCAGCCTGTTTCTTTTCTTGGTAGACAACAAATTGCAGTTACAAAAAAGGGGTAATTATTTCATCATTTATCATTAAAAGTAATCTTCTAGGACTCTTAAAGGAATCACAAATATATACCTTTATATAAAGATCAGTCATATCTTTCTTAAATCCTCAGAATGCATATCTACTCATCAACAATTCTTAATCAATCATATCTGGAAACTGAGAAGAATATATGTGTATAAGAAATCAATCAGCAGCAGTCCAGCCTCAGCGAGAGTCATGTCAGCTGGTGCTACCATTGTTCTTGTTCCCTGACCATAAAATGTCCCCAGCTTAACTAATAAGAATGCGCCTTTCTGAACTTAAATTGTTCCCTAAGATATTCTATATCAGAGGCAGTAGTAAAAAACATTTTATCCTAGCTTCACTAACAATCTTATTTTTCCAAATACTTCTAAAGGGTGGTGGTCATTGCTGACAATCTACATCCCTAAGTTCTTTCCTAGGGTGGTGTTTGAATCTTAAATCTTCTCCAGCAGCGAGGTCTGAAAGAGAGCAAGCATTATTATTATGAGTGTGAGAGATTCTGCCTATTGAGGGACTGGAAGTGTCCTTAAAATGTTCACATAATTTTTTGATTAGGAGGAATATAAGGACAGCAAGCAGAACAGAACTCCATACAAGTGTGTTGTCCTCAGGACAGTGGGTCTTTGGGTTGTGCAACATGGAGGGTTCACCCATGTGGCTGTGGTCACCTATGGGCCCCATTCCATGAGTTCTAAAGGTATTTCTTGTTTTTCCTACATGGCCTGTGGCAGTTAACTCTATTCACATTTCTTGTAAATATTCTACTTTAGTCCTTATGTCATTTATTAAAAATTTCAAGTTTCCATTATGTATGTAGTCACCTATTTTATTAGACAACATCCAGAATTAAGTGATCATTAAAATTAAGGGTAAAAAGGGAGGACTGAAGTGGGGGTGCTTTGGTTCCTCTGAGAAAGGGAACAAAATACTCACAGGAGCAATAGAGGAGACAAAGTGTGCAGCAGAGACTGAAGGAAAGGCCACCCAGAGACTGCCCTACCTGGGGATTCATCCTATAAACAGTCACCAAACCCTGACACTATTATGGATGACAAGAAGTGCGTACCAAAAGGAGCATGTCATGGTTGTCTCTGGAGGGGCCCTGCCAAAGTCTTACACATACAGGAGCAGATGCTAGCAGCCAACCATTGGACTGGGTGTGGGGTCCCCAGTGAAGGAGTTGGAGGGTGGTCAGGAGGAGTTGAACAGGTTTACAGCCCCATGGGAAGAACAACGATGTCAGCCACACAGACACCCCAGGACTATACCATGGGTACACATGGTTCCAGTCAAAAATGTGGCAGAGTGGGAATCAGTGGGAAGAATGGTCCTTGCTCAGATAAAGGCTCAATAGATACCCCAATAAAGGGAAATTGAGGGCTGAAGGTGGGAGTGGGTCAGATGGAGGGGCATATACTTGGATGCAGGGGGTGGGAGGAGGGGTTGGGGGTTTTCAGGGAGGGGGCAAACCAGGAAAGATTTTAGCATTTGAAATGTAAATGAAGATTATATTCAATAAAAAAGAAAAAATTAAGGATAAAAATTATTTTCTCATATGTCAGTGAGCATAGATCCAAAATGAGGGAAGTGTTCTAGTCAATTCCTTCTGAAAGGCTCACTAGCACAAGGTATGGCATCTTGTTCTAGCCTTTGGTGCCTCCAGACTTCGTTCATCTCACAGGATTGGGGACAAATGACTCCTCATGCATCTGCATTGAATGTTTTCAGAGAACCACATTGATACTGTGTGCCTCATTTATTCTCATACTTTCCCTTATTTTTCTTTCTTATTCAAATAAAGGCATTGATTAAGGGCACATCCTACATTAGTATGATCTCTTCTCAAACTTCATTAATCATACCTCTAGTTATCTTGTTTTCAAATATAGGTGAGACGAAAAAGAAACTGCCACGTACTTTTTAAGTGACACAAAAGTGAGAGAAAATGTCAGGGACACCATACTATGTAAGATGGTTCTGCACTTTCTGATTTGGTGTCTAGCTCTCCACACTTCTCTCCCTACTGCCTCTCATATAGCTCTAGGGTATTCATAATGGCTCAATCTCTCCAAACTGCAATTTTCCCATATGTATTATAAAAATAATAGTTCTAACCTTGAGGCTTTTTTGAGAAGACCAAAGAATATTAACATGAATAAAATTTAAGACAGTGGACTTAACTCGTGCGTAGTTTGTTATTACTTCAGGCAGCTATGAGGTTGGAGTCTAAAGTTCCTATGTGCATGGTGAGGTAGGGCATAGTCTGGCTAGTCCCCGTACCCTTATACTTGATGTTATCTTTACTTCTATGCTTACGTTCTTGAACTTTGTGTAGTCTTAAATAAAATAAAAGTAACTTTTTTCATAAAAGGACTTGGTTAATGATGTGATTAGGGAGCCAAGGGACGTCTGCCTGAGGGAAATGAAGTCATCATGGTTCAAATGCTTTGCAGCTCTGCTCTACACTGCAAGAGTTTTCAAAAATGAGCCCTCTTGTACACATGTGCTCTTCATTGGCAAACAGATCCTACTTCTGTGTCTTTGTGTGCTATCTCTAGCTAGGGAACACTGCTGTGAAAACTTTCAACTAAACTCAAATATGGTAGTGTATGATTTTGGCAGCACACTTGTGACTATAAGATAGGAAATGAAGGAGTTAGAGTGTATGCTACACAGTAAAACACACTGAAATCCATCTATTTATTTTAATTAGTTTAATTAAATTTAAAATGCCAAAGAAGTACAGACAGTTTATATTTTGCTCTCAAATCTAGACATAATTGCATAGTAGCTTATTTAAATAGATTCCAATCCAATGGTAAGAGTTTTAGAACTTATAACAAAAACAGTCACCAAAAGTTATTTTAATAAATTCACATTTTCTTTTTTTATTTTCCTCTTGTGATTTTATAATGTAGATAATGAAATATCTACCATGACTTTTTCTTCCAATTCACCAAATTATCATCTTTTGACTCTACTCTTATCCTATTCAAATTTACCTAGTAATAGATTTGAGTTGAAATATGCAATGATAATTGCTTTTTATTTTTCAATTTTTAATGGTTCCCTGTTCTGGGTATGTACCTAAAGGACACTAGGGTAACAGCATACAGAGATTGCTTCAATTTGAAATTTCTTGCTCCAGTAAACACAATAGCAAGGAATTAAAACTATTCTAGATGTCTACCAGCAAAAAATAATTTCGATAAATAAGATATATATTTTAGTCAGCCTTCAAGGAAAATGAAATTATATAAGGAAATAGATGGAACAGGGAATTGCATTTTTAAAAAAAAATGAATCAAACTAAAAATTACAAACAGCTTTTATTTTTCCAACTGTGTGGAATACACATTTAATGGGTTGGGAATTTGTGTGGAATTAGGAAGAGACTCAAATGATGGGAAGAAGACCTATTACAGGGATGGTAAGAATGGGGTACTGTGATATTTGTTATATGGAAGCAGAACAACATTTCTGTTTGGAGAAGTGAATAGGCCAGTATGAAGGAAGATTGAAGGAAGAAAAGAGGCAAGAAGAGAGGGAGGGAGGGAGGAAGAAGAAATAAAAGGAGGGAGAAAGGGAGGAAGGGATGAATGGAAGGTGGAAAGGGATGAATAGAAAGCGCAAAGGAAGAAAGGAAGGGAAGAAAGGCAAGAAAGGAGAGAGGAAAAGAAGGGAGGAACAGAGGAAAGGAGGGAGGGTGGGAGAGAGAGACATTTCAGGACTAGAGTAGAAAAAACAAAATATACTGCCTCTAGTGATGGACTTCCCTCAACAAGGCTGCACCTCCCTAAAACCCCACTCCTTCAAACATATTATCTTTTGTATGTGTATTTATGAAAAGGGACATAGTGTATTTAATGAAAGGATCAAATTTTCCATGGAATAAATGCAGTATATCTAACGATCTAAAATATTTCAGTTAAAGTAAGTTACACATATATTCTTCTAAATATTACATTCAGTGACTACATTTCTCCACATCTAATGATGTAAACAGAATAGATGCTCACCGGGACACTGTCTCAATAAAAACGAGCTTAAGCAGCTAAACCCAGACCCAGATTTTGTTGTATGTCAATAGCTGTTATATAGCTAGATTTAAATAGGTCATGAAGATATGTGTGGTTGAAACAGATACTATAAGCTTCCAATACACACTCCAGAAAGGAATTTCAGACTTCATGTAAGTAATTGTTTAACATAATTTTATATATGAGGTTAGTAGGGAAGGACAAAAGTTAACTTGGTTTTAGAACTTCTGCTTATAACTGTGTAAATCTGAAAATGGTTTGACCCTGGGAATCCATAAACATAAAAAAGACCAGTGGAGAAACTCAAGTAGTGTATGTTGCACAGTTTAATTGGCTTGTAGTTGGAAACAAAATAAAACAGAGAGATTTTGTAGCAAGAAATAAGATTAGACAAAATTAGAAAACTCAGCTTGGGGACACATGATTTTGGTCTTCACATCTAAAAAATAAGGTAATTTCATTTGGTATGTAATGAAGACTCTTTAGGAGATTTTATGCAAATTGTAACATGATTTTGGTGGCTTTAAGAAAATTAATCTGGAACCATTGCACCATCTGAATTGGAACAGAAGGCAAGAAGTCTATTGAAGTTTAATGTGATAACCTAGGGAAGAGGCAATGAGGTTGACGGCTGTTATGGAAAGATGGCTGGAGGGTCAGAGAATAAAAAATAAAAGGGGAAGAAGGCTACAAGGTGTTAGTAAAAGACAAAGGATGAGAACTGGAGAAGAATTCTGGGAAACAAACTCTGGAAATTCTCTGTGGCTGTGATACAGATATTCCTGGATGAAAAATAAAAGCATAATATTTTATTTGAAATTACTCATGATAATTGGATATATTTTATATACTTTGTTACAGCTTTCTTTCAGTGTGTTGCAGAAGAAAAGCTGAAAAACCAAATACTTTAAAAATAGATATGTAACATTCCTTGAGATGCCTATTAAAATATAGATTTCAAAGTTAAATCTAATTATCAATTTAAGTTTACTAATCTAAGTAGCTTATTGTCTTTCTCATAGTGTTCCTCACCATTGAATTATGAATTATGATATTGAACTAAAATACTTCCAAGAAGTCTCAAACTATAATGAACAAGAAAGGAAGAGAATAGTGGATATTTGTTAAACGGTCTAACTCTGAGCTTTGTAGAGGAGAAATTCACTTTAAGTTAATGGTAATCTATATATAACATAGTGATATATTAAGTTACAATATAATATGGTTACTTTTTTGTTAATATAAGCAGCATTTTATATTTCTATTATATTTCATGGCTTTCAATCACACAAACTATCAGATGACTTTAATCTTAGCAAATAAAAATAATTTTAATAAAACTTTCCTTTAGTAAAATGAAAATATTTTTATGTAAAATAGTTAAGAGTTCCTATTTGAATAGATTCTCAACAATCTATAAAAAGTTTTTAAAAACTTTCTAAGAAGCAGTACACAAGGAATTAGTGGAAATTTGTGGAAATTTTATTACTTGCTTTGAGTGTCTCCCAATATATCTTTACATTATTTTTTTTCTTTTTTCACTTTTTACTAGTTATTTTATTTACTTACATTTCAAATGTTGTCCCTCTTGTCAATTTCTCCTTCACAAACCCCAGATCCCTTCCTCATCCCCTTTGCCTCTAAGACTGTGTTTCCCCACCCACCCACTCATTCCTGCCTCACCTTTCTAGCATCCCCCTATGTTGGGGCATCAAGCTTCCACAGGACCAAGGGATCCTCCCAYTGATGTCAGATAAGGCCATCCTCTGCTACATATGTAGTTAGAGCCATGGAATCATTCACATGTACTCTTTGGTTGGCGGTTTAGTCCCTGGGAGCTTTGGCGTGTCTGGTTGGTTGATATTTTTGTTCTTCCTGTGGGGTTACAATCCCCTTAAGGTCCTTCAATCCTTCCCCCTAACTCTTCCATTGGGTTCCTAGGCTCAGTTTTATGATTGGTTGTGAGTATCTGCATCTATATTAGTCAGGTACTGGCAGAGACTCTCAGTGGACAGCTCTACCAGGCTCCTGTAGTATATGGTTTTCTAAAAGGCAATCTGAAAATTCTCTTATCAAAATTATTATTAAATTTTACAGCTGTGATCCAGTAACTAGGAATAGTAACACAGGAAAAAGAATATGAATTCAAGGAAAAGTCTGGACTACATCTCATAAATGTCTTTAAAAAATCATCAATAATAACAATAAAAATATGATAACAATTATTTTATTCAAAGTTAGGGGAAAGCAAGTTCTTTTATACAGAAATAGGAAATGAGACTAGACTTTTTGACAAGCCTAGTTGTCACTGAGAAATTAGAAATTTATTTGCATTGCAAAGTGGTTGATTTTGCAGAAGGTCCTTACAAGGTCATTAAAGAACCAATAAAGTTACCAAAAATATTCATGAAGATGTAGCTCAGTGAGCTACACTGGGATCTACAGGCTTGTTTTAATGAGAAGTGCTGAGCATTATTCATGGTTGATTTGATTACTGATGAAATCAARTAACTTGAATGAATGAAAGAGCAACAATTGGGAACCCTTCAAGAAAAAATGAGTTATATCACAATGAATGACGTCAGTTTCTGAAAGACTGTTTTTAAACATCTGTATAGAAAAAGTATAACATTTTCCTAAAAATGGAATTTATATTATGATCTAATTCTAGATCTAATTCTAATTCTAGAATAGGTTGATAAAAATTTCAGTAATTTTCAAAATGTAAATAWTAAATCATTCTTTGTAGATATGAAAACTGAGATAAATGCTCTTAAAACTTACATTTTAAATGGAAAAGAACATTACTCTTCTTCATGAGTTATTGAGTCATTTTATATGAAAGTATACAATAATCATCAAAGAGTAAACATATATCATTTTAAAAGCCATTTATTTCAATATGTCATATCCTGCTATGGTTTGAATGAAAATGGCCCCATAGGTTCATACTTGAATACTTGTTTCTAGATTGGAAAAACTATATGGGAAGAATTGGGAAGTGTTGCCTGCTTAGTGAAGATATGTCATTGGGTAACATCGCTTTGAGGTCTCAAAAGGCATTTCTCTGTCACATCTTTGTGAATCAAGATGTGAACTGTCAGTTTTTCTTTGTTCTATGGACTCTAAATCTCAGGAACTATAAATTAATTTAAAAGCTTTGTTTTAGAATGTGTGCTGAATATGATGTTTTATACCCACAACAGAAAAAAAATAATTATGACTACAGCAAGAAGTGGGCTTCAATGAGCAATCCTAGAAAGAAAATGAAAGWCAGTAGTTCTGAGAGCATTGGAGACTACACAAGACCAGGTAAGTTTTGTTTTGTTTTGTTTTTGGTTTTTGGTTTTTTTTTTTTTTTTTTTTTTTTTTTTTTTTTTTTTTGGAGAACAAAACTAACAACTAAACTAGATAACATTTTTAGCAAAGAATTCAGATACTTTGTGTTGTTCTAAGAATTTTCCTAAGAATAAACTGTAAAGTATAGGAATAATTGCCTTCAAAGGGGAAATTTCAAGACAGCCTAGAATTGACTCACTCATGTGGTTATTAGTAATCACTTTCAGGTCTACAGTGAAAAAAGGGGATATGGAGGAAGGAAAATCTGAAAAATAGAGTTTTTGAAAAATCAAACAACACCAAGAAATTTAATGCTGGTGTCAAGGCATGCACAGAAAAAAATAAGAAGATTAAGAGCTGGCTGATCTGAGTTCAAATAAAGACTCCACCAAGCTAAGCTTTAAACTTGTGAGAAAAAGCAGGGGATTAGAATAGTTTGCTCCTAAAAAGAAACAATAAATCAAGTCTTCTATAGTTACAACTCAGGAGTTCTAGTGTTCATGCTATATTGAAAGCCTAAGTTTGTATTAGAATCATGAATGGTGCCTAGTTTAGGGGAGAGTAATATCATCTCTGTGGTTAACGAGAGCCGAAATATCATTTAAGTCCAGGTGTCTGGAAGGAAAGTCCCTGAATGTAGACCACAAGAGGATATTGTAGGAGTTAGTGAAAGGGAAGCCTGGATTGCTTCCTGGAGATTCAAAAATGTTACAGATGCTACAGACAAGAGCTGTCAGTCACATAAAGATGTTCCCAAGGAGAGAACATCCCCAAGACAAAGTATGTGGCAGGCAGCATCACTGGAAAGTTGAAGCCATTTAAATCCATTGACATCAAAATGATGGTACAGGATTTTGAATTTGCCCTGATAGGTTATAGTCTTGGTTTCATCCAGTATTTCCTCTCTGTGTTTACAGACATAAACAGGAACTATTTATAAAGTGATTAATACACAAAGATGAATACAAAAGTATACCTTTACAATTCTTAGAAAGATCACAACAGCTTTTTACAATGATAGAAAAATACCAGAAATAATACAGAATTGTATTGCATACCCAAAGCAACTTTAGAAAAGGCCAAAGTTGGAGAAATAACACTTCCTGGATGCAAACATATTATAAAGACACAATAATCAAACTGTGTTCTGCTGTCATAAAAACACAAAAATAGAATGCTAGAACAGAAAAAAGTTGCACAATAGTAAATATAGCAAATAAATTCAAATGATTCTTACCAAGGTTCAAAATCACTCAACGGAGAGATTAATTTGGTCAATATATGGTACAGAGATAACTGGATACTCATTTTCAAAATAATGAATTTATTCTCCTAACATTGCATATAAAAATAACCAATAAATATTGAAGATGTAAATAAAAGACATCATATTGCAGAACTCATAGAAGAGAGCAAAGACAAGTTTCCTAAAAGTAGATAGATGTATTGAGATGTTAGAAATAACATCAAAAGAAAATAAGAGTGAACTACTGGGATAAGATAAGAAATTAGACATTCTCTTAGTCAGGGTTTATATTCTTGCACAAACATCGTGACCAAGAAGCAAGTTGGGGAGGAAAGGGTTTAATCAGTTTATGTTTCCACACTGCTGTTGACCACCAAAGGAATTTAGGGCTGGAACTCAAGCAGGTCAGGAAGCAGGAGCTGATGCAGAGGCCATGGAGGGATGTAACTTACTGTCTTGCTTGCTCTGGCTTGCTCAGCCTGCTTTCTTATAGAACCCAAGACTACCAGCCATGGATGGTACCACCCACAAGGGGCCCTTCCCCCGTGATCACTAATTGAGAAAAAGCTTTACAGTTGGATTTTATGGAGGCATTTCCTCACCTGAAGCTCCTTTCTCTGTGATAACTCCAGCTTGTGTCAAGTTCATACAAAACCAGTCAGTACAGACATTTTTGCTCTAAAACTCATCATAAGTAGAGTAAAAATTCAACTCAAGAATAATATGTACATTTGTGAAGCACACACTTAAATAACATGTTTAAAAAAAACCAAAACATTTATCAAAGGATTATACTTTTCCCAAAAAATATAGTAAATGTATAAAAACCATAAGAATATGATTAAAATCTTTAGATGTTACGAATATTCACATAGAAATAAAATTTATTTATTAAGATGACTCCTTCTAAACAAATAATTAATTAATCAAAAATATTGATGAGTGGGTCGTCAACCAGAGTGTACACCAACTCGCTCGGGGTCTGGGTACTCTGG
>BDUI01001084.1:124677-135991 GCA_002335545.1 Apodemus speciosus
AAAAACTCAGGAGACAGCAGGTGTTGGCGAGGATGTGGAGAAAGAGAAACACTCCTCCACTGGTGGTAGGATTGCAAACTGGTACAACCACTCTGGAAATCCATCTGGTGGTTCCTCAGTAAACTGGGCATGACACTTCTGGAGAACCCTGTTATACCACTCTTGGGCATTTACCCAGAGGATTCGCTGGCATGCAATAAGGGCACGTGCTCGACTGTGTTTATAGCAGCTTTATTTATAATAACCAGAAGCTGGAAAGAACCCAGATGTCCCTCAACAGAAGAATGGATACAGAAAATGTGGTATATTTACATAATTTGAGTACTATTCTGGTATTAAGAATGATGAATTCATGAAATTCTTAGGCAAATGGATCGAACTAGAGAGTGTCATCCTGAGTGAAGTAACCCAGGCACAAAGAAATACTCATGGTACACACTCACTGATAAGTGGACATTAGCCCAAAAGCTCTGAATACCCAACATACAATCCACAGACCACGTGAAGTTCAAGAAGAAGGAAAACAAATGTGTGGGAGATTCAGTTCCTCTGATAAGGGGAACAAAATACTCCGAGGAGCAAATACGTACATAAAGTGTAGAGCAGAGACTTAAGGAAAGGTCATCCTGAGACTTTCCTACCTGGGGATTCACCCCATATACAGTCACCAAACCCCTACATTATCACGGATGCCAAGAAATGCTTGCTGAAAGGAACCCGATATGGTTGTCTCCTGAAAGGCCCTGCCAGAGCCTTACAAATACAGAGGCAGATGCTTACAGCTAACCATTGGACTGAGCATGGGGTCCCCAATGTAGGAGTTAGAGAAAGGACTATAAGAGTTGAAGGGGTTTGCAACCTCATAGGGAGAACAACAATATCAACCAACCAGACACCCCAAGGCTCCCAGGGACTAAGCCATCAACAAAGGGGTATATATGGCTCTAGCTGTATATGTGGCAGAGGCTTGCTTTGTCAGGCATCCATGGGAGAAGAGGTCCTTGGTCCTATGAACGCTCAATAGATAGATATGAAGGGGCATTGAGGGTGGGGAGGTGGGAGTGTGGTGGGTGGAAGAACACCCTCATAGAAGTAGGGGAAGTGATGATGGGATAAGGTCTATTCGGGAGGGAAGAAAACTGGGAAAGGGGATATAATTTGAGATGTAAATAAGGAATATATCCCATAAAACATATAAAATTCTAGAAAATGGTTATTAATAGGAAAGGGTTTTTAATGCTTCAGTGTATCTCAAATAAAAGGATTTATAAATAAAATGTGAACTAAGAATATTTTACTAGAACACTGATCTGTGATATTCACAGAAATCAACAATGTCCATTAGTACAGAATAAAAGACATAAAACAATTCAGTGTAAAAAATACACTGCATTAAAGGGGCATTAAAGTTATAATTTAAACCCACAAATGTCAGGAAATTCAGAATTAGCACTCCCAAGGAAATCTTAACTGTGACCTCCTGTACATGAACTCTGGTTTAGAAAAATTGAGKTTTTTTTGCCTTTATGATCACATATCCCCGTGAAGGACAATTTTGAGAGGAAAACGGCCTTAGAGCCACTACATATGTTTAAAATTTTATGACAGCACAACATAATCACAAAACAAGAAGGATAATTTAGAATATACCTTGGTTAAAAAAAATAGGATAAACATCCAAGTTGCAAGCTCTTCCTTATAGACATAACATGTGTATGCCTTGTAAATTCAACTTCCTGGAGAAACACATTAGAAATGTTGTTAACATTGATGCAATAATTATGACTATAATTGAACTGAGAGGGAGAAGTTCTTGTTTCATATTTATGTTTCTATACTTTCCTTGGCGAAGATATTTTGTCTCTACATTTTGACCTCTTCGTTTATAAAAAGTAATGATTGAGCCAAGAGACGTCATCTAAGTATAAAAACCGAATTTGCCTGTGACTTCATGCACATTTATATTCTAGAAGAAAGTCATTAAAATGATTTAATATTATTCTTTGAAAAGCATAGWGAGGGTGGCTGAGCCAAGATGTGTTGCAAAGCCACTAGACTTCTCTTAAATACAGCCAAACTGTCATAGGTTCAGATTTTACTTTGAGTATTTTTGCAATGAGTAAAAGAATACTCACTCATTTATCCAAAACATAGCTCAAAATTAAACTAAAATCCTCACTTTTGGGAAATGTCCCTAAGAGCTATACAATGAATACCTTTTGATTTATTCAAAGATGGCCATTCTAATCATGCTATTTGGGAAACATTGTTTAAAAGACAAATACAAGAAGGTCAAATTATCATCATGGCAACATACAACTTGTCTCTTGAAGGTGCCTAAAACTACTTTTCACATTTTTCCAGACTCACTGATAAGAGTTATCTCCTTAATTAATCAAAATCCCATTAATGATCTTTTTATTTTTTTTAAATAAGAAACTAGAGAATGCTAAAATTGTTCTATTTGGATCAAAGAAAGGAATTATAGTGTTTCATTTGCTTAAAAATATGCTAGGATGAACTTATATTTAGTTTCAGTAATACAGTAAAACAAAATAAAGAAATAACTCTGTTTCAAGGCAACTTGACTCTAATGACCTTATATAAAATTGCAATTCTGTGTAAGAGAATTGTATAACTCTAGACCACAATAAGATCCTCTGGAAAACTAATATGTCTGAATTTCCTGGGTAAATGAGAAATTACTGCCATTATTCCTTTGATGCTAGAGAATGAGGCATCTAAATCTCTTCTACATGAAGAGATAAATAAATACAACATTGAATGTACTTCTTTAACAAAATAACTTTGAAGGTTATTTTAATGACATTATACATATGCATGATATATTTTTTAGACATGTTATACAGGTTTAAACTTTATTTTCTATTTTTAATAAAAAACTAGAAAAAATATAGTATGAAAAGTATAGATAAAGTTCCTATGAACTTGTACCTATTGGCATCCAAAATGACTTCAGAATCAACTGATGAGTGAAGAAAATAATCTGCTCAATTTTGTAAACTCAAAAACTTTTGTTTTTAACTTTTGCATATTGTCTTAAAATATTGTCAATACAAAGGAATATTTCATGGTATAAGTTCTAACAGCCAAGATATTCTGTAGTCCCCTACTTAATGAAATCATTATATTTAAACATCACAGGGGGGGGGGGTTGGACCATTATATCAACGACATTATAATACACTACCGTGTATCCATATTGTGAAATACTTTAGCTATTATAGAATACACTTCAGGGAATAACCATGTGTATAATACTTTCTTCCTCCTCTTGACAAATTTCTAACATGGATTATTTATGACTTAATACCTAGAGTGACATTGTAACTAGTTGAAGGTGAGGAAGGGGATGTTTAAAAATTAGACTGCAGTCTTAACAAAAGTGACTGCCTGTGATTAATCATCTGTTGAGGTAAGAGGCAGAAATCCTGTGGACTGCTGCTATGCAAGTCCTGAAAAGTATTTCTCTTGGAAGTGAATATCTATTCAGCATCTAACTCGCTTGTTCCCGCAAGAGTAATTGATGTGCTTTAGAGTTAAATGTCCACTTAAAGTCACAAAACACGTTTAAGTGCTTATTAAAACATTTTATCACCTTAACATTCAGTTTTGAATATTAAGGTACAAACGCTGGTGCACTCACACTGAAACAAAATCTGAATGCTACAAATGTTGGCAGGATATGTATGGCTATTTTTAGAATGAGCACTTTGCTTTCTATAGGTAATGGAATTATTTAGGGGTTATTGTTTCATTATGCAAAACAAGTATTCCTGCTCTGAAATATCACTGCATTTGAATTCCATTTTAGCAAATGCCATGCCAGTGGCCTGAATGCTTACAGTACTTTGCTTTCTGTTCTTGACACATCCATATTTCTCTGCCTATCTTCTCTTTTACTTTGTTGTTTTTTTTCTCTCTTTCAGTCACCTCAGCTCTTATGCTCTCCTGGCTGACCCTACCACTTGACTGAATGCTTTCCAATGGCAGGCAGTAATAACCTGTGTGTGGTGAAATTTAATGAACTCTTTCCAGCTTCTATTTTATTTGACCTGCTGCCGTATTTGATATCTGTGATCACTAGCAACAGACAATTTAATTTTACCCTAGCTTTCATATAAAAATTCTGTCCTAGTTATCCTATACATTTGCTTCAATGGGTAGGTAGATAGATGGAGAGATAATCAGAAAAAAGATACATAAAGAGGTATATAAATTAAATAAATATGTGAAGTAGATATATTACAGATAGATAAAAATGCATATAGATATAATTTGCCATTGTGTTAACACTATCCAAGATAATATCCTATTTCAATGTTTACTAATTTTACATTTTTACATGAAGAAAACTTATTCTGTTTTACTATGTAAAAGTTAATTCTAATTTAATTAGTCAATATTTGAAATGGTGTGTGCAAATTTAGACATATGGGACATCTGGGGGGGGGCGGGGAAACCAGACAAAGGGAAATGAAATGTAAATAAAGAATATATCCAATAAAAAAAAGAGATATAACTATCAGTGATTGCTACAAACTGGACCTATTACTTTGATCCAGAACCTGGTCCTCTAAATTTAATACTTGTTCCAGTAAAAGACATCATAGTCACCACCACCACCACCACCACCACCACCATCATCATCATCATCATCATCATCATCTATTAATTAGCCAAGATTGTGCACTCTGCCAACACTGGCATATTCGCTACAATTTTTCATATTATGCATCCAACAAGTTATTACATAGCACATAAATGTTCCTGTGATGTGTTTATGCCAATTGATGGTTTCTTATATTCTTCCATTATGGCCTCTTTCCTAATCTGTTAAAATAACTTCTTAATGTATATCATGAGAGTTTTCTGTTATTTGTGGTTTTCAATATTTCTTTCCCAGGATTAAAAATAATTCTTCAAATACACGTATTAAACTTAGTCAATTTATTATTTGACCCATTTAATTTCAATGATCTCCAGAAAGGAGCCCATAAAACATAATGTTATGCATGCTTCTATTCAGTGGCCTATCAACTCACATATGAACTCATTCTTTCCAATATCATGAGGAAAGAAGCCACAGTAAATCTAGTATTAGGGATCTAAGAGTCAGGAGGTTAAAGCTTAACTTTACTGATCTTTGACACTGGGAAAGAACTCATAAGCTGCTCAAGATGTGTCAGAGTCAGCCAAGAATTTTATGATTAACTGTGAATTACAATTTCATCCAAATGTTCTCAAGTGAAAGTGAGGTGAATGAAAAAGATTGAAAATCATGACGAAGTACTGAATAAGTCAGTTATTACAAACAGAAGCTATAGCTTAAATGAAAGAATGAAGAAAACATAGAATTGGAAACAGGAGAGAATTACAGGAGAGTAAACTCATCTTCACTAAAAAATATGAAGTGTAGGTAAAGGTCTAGGATTAAAAAAAAAACTCTAAGGTAAATGCTTATAGACAAAGGACACTGCATGGCTGTGTGCATCCATTTCTGTATTAGTCAGGCTCTGGAACAACCATCCAACTAAGAGCAGGGACCACAACAGAGGTGTTAGGGGAAAGACTGAAGGAGCTGAAGGGGTTTGTAACCCTACAGAAAGAACAACAATATCAACCAACCATACCATCCAGAGCTCCCAGGGACTAAACCACCAACCAAAGAGTTCACATGGAGGAACACATAGCTCCAGCTGCATATGTGGCAGAGGATGGCCTTATCTAGCATCAATAGGAGGGGAGCCCTTTAGTCCTCTGGAAGCTTGATGTCCCAGCTTAGGGAACGCTAAGGCAGGGAGGTGGGAGTGGGTGGGTGTGTGGAGGAGCACCCTCATAGAAGCAGGGCAGACAGGGAAGGGGATAGAGGTGTTAACTGAGTAGGGGTGAACATTTGAAATGTAAAGAAATAAAATAACCAATAAAAAAGACACAATATACCCATGTTTATATTTTAAGAAAAGGAGGCCACAATTAAGCATACAAATAAAACATGAAGTCCACGAGAGCTAAGTGTGAGTAAGAGCCCTCCAGAATGTAACTCTGTAATCCTTCTCTGCTCTTCAAAACCACTATACTACTTCTTCCAAAACAAGTATCTCCAACCACTGAAGTTAATGTGGCATTTTTCCTAGAGTCTGCTTTTTGTGTGTGCCTCCAAATCTGTGGAAATGCTTTTTCTAGTACCTAAAAGCTGCTTCCCCTCTTTAAAATCATAAAATCCTGCTCCCAGGACAGCCAATTCTAGCATCCCCTCCTTTGTGAAGCTGCCGGTAAATATTCCTCTGTGCTCTTGTGCACCTGTGACCACATCCATTTGAAAATATGCATATGCATCCAACTTTTGAATGCTATCTCAACACTGGTATTATAGCACCTAAAATCACTGAATGAATTCATAACTACTTATTTCTAGAAGTGCCTATCCTAGCACAGGCTGAAAGGAAGTCAGAGGTAGAAGGATGAAGAGAGAGGTGCAAACAGAGAAAAGGAAGAGGGAGAAAGGAAAAGGAAGAACATTTCATCTGACAATGCATTTCGGTTTCTTATTATTCTTATTACATAGGTTGGGATGGTAAGGTGAAGGTAGGAATCTTTCTATGAAATAAATATTCTGTAAAGAATCCTTGGCAGATGGTCATGCATACTTTGCTTGAACATTCAGTTACTTCAGGCCTGTCTTTTTTAATTTTTTCTAAACGAAGCTAGCATATACAGTTTTGATTATTTAGAGCTGATCTTTGCCTTAACTGGTTTCAATTGTACACGTTCTTCCTGAGAATATGGTGAATTATGGTGAAGCATTGTTCAGTATAAGTGTTAATCAGTTTATAACTTTGGACAATCAGTATGCGATTTTGCTTGGTGTAAATGATAGCCAATCAAACTAAAGTGGCTGCATGATATTTTATGGGAAAAAATGCAAAAACATGTCTGTTTACTGCACTGAGAAATGACACCACCAGATCAATGACAGGACTTAGACCATGTACAGCTTGGTAAAACAGCATAGTAGAATGCTGGCAACAGAAAAGCTGCAGGAGCCAAAAAACTTTCCATTCGGGAAACATAATGGGACAAAAAACATAGCCTTGGAGGACCATGTGCCAATAGTGACAATGGATTAATAGATTTATAGATCCAGCTACAGTCGCTCAACAGCTTACCCTTGAAGAATCCCATCTAGTCAGTGGTTTCCGTCCTGGAGTCTCGCGGAAAGGAGACATCTAATGAGCCTTGTGATCCTCCCCTCTATCCACAGAGGTTTGGTAATAAACCCTATCACATTAGGAACATAAGAAGGAAATCAGACATGCTCTGGTTCAACATCATACTAGACATGCCCAACAACAAAGAAATAGCTCTACTGCAATAGCATTGATGAAGCATATTATGAACGTCACATTTGAGATAAATGCTGCCAAATTTATCAGTAGCCAATATTGGTGTAACTATCTCTATACTGTGGGAACTGTCTGTGTATTCCTTGGACTCTTTGGCAATTAGTTTGATGCTACTTTTATCTAAAACAATTGTCACGTTTGAATTTGCACATGGTAAATCTATACATCTAGTGTTTCTCAGTAGGCATGAGTGTCTGAATTTTATAGTATTTCATGTTAAAGTACCAGGGTTGTGCAAGATCTGCACAAAAGAACAATGGATTGAATGATGTCAGCTGTGAAGTAGAAGGAGTAAACTGAGGCATAAAAGGAAAAAGATAGAGTCTGAAATAGAAGATATGTATATAATCTTTAAGAAATCTTCTTTCTGAGGAAAGCACTACATCAATAAAAAGTTTTCTATAGTCAATATTAATCCTAAGTACAGAAATCTCAAATACTTTATCTAGGAACCTCAAGGTTTTCCTCTAGGAACCTCAAGGTTTGCAAAGAAACCTTAGAAGAAGGAAGCTAGTCTCATTTAAAGCCATGTTTGTGTAGCTGATGAGGAGATATTTGAAGGAACACAGTGGGAGAGAGCAAAGAATAATATTGCCTATATGGTTTTGTTTGAAAGAATGGCTAAGTATAGAAAATGAAAGCACTTAGAGTTTTATTAGAATTTTATAAAACCATTTTAAGAGTGGCCATTGTACTCTTGACTCTCAGAGGCTGTGATTACCACTATTAAATCTTCTCAAAATTAGTCTCTTTAACATTCCGTCATCGACAGAGGGGTTCCCACAGTTCCATAGAGCCTGAGGTGTACCCTTCATGCAGCACAGAACTTGATATTGGTGCAAAAATGTCAAATGATCAATAGTTCCCTGAGCTTTCTATACAAGATCAACACAATGTTCTTGCCTCTGGATTCCAAAGCACAGAAACCACAGATAAAGGGTGAATTCAAATGGTAAAGAAGTTCATTGACCAACCAGGAAAAGAGGGGTTGGGGTAGGTATTCTTAAAGCAATGCAAGGTGCTTCAAATAGAATAGGAGAAACAGTTACCACAGCTTGTCAGCAGAAGGAGTTTTAGAGCTGATTTCTGTTGTCCAAACGTTCATTTGTGTTTTAAAAAAAATTGCAAAGCTGTGGAGATTATGGGAAGAGCAGCCATGAGCTGCCAATCAGCTCACAGTAAACCATGTGCTTTCAAGTACTGTTATAGCTACTGTAAAAATAGAGCCTAGAATGATAAGCCAGAGTATGTGAAGAAAAACATGTTAGGAAATCAAAATGACAATCATTCTAATGACCTTGTCATTGTTTTGTTTGGTCTTGCATGAGAGGTGTGAAAGTGGAAGAAAGTCTCCAAGTTCTTTATCTGATTTAGTGCCAATATCTAACCCATCGGTCATGGAGGGATGTACTGAAACAAAAAGTGATTCATGATTGATTGCAAGATTTTGTCATGGCAATACGAGGAAATGGATCAGATATTTTTAGACTAGAAAAGAAAAAAATTGAAGGAGTTTTGTAAATGTGGTAATGAGAGTAACTTGAAGTTCTGTTCAGATTTCTTCTCTTATTTTATAAAACTGAAAATAAGTGTCAAGTGAAAAAGAGGGCCACAAGAATATGTAAGATTTGACAGAAGAGTAGAATCTGTAAACGGATGATTTGCAACTAATGGGAATATGACACTTGGCAAGGAAGGACCATGTGACATTAGTATGTGTGAATATGTACAATTACCCACACAGGCAGAAGTATAACAGAAAATAATGATAATAATAATAATAATAATAATAATAATAATAATAATAATAATATAGAATTGCACATTTGGATTTATTGCCTCATAATCAAAACTGAAAGAATGTTTATAAATATATTAAAGATAGATCAGTGAAGCAAATTTTGCACAGAGTGAACTGAAGATAGAAAAATTTCAAATAGCAAACAAAATTGGTAGGATTAATGGGCATTATCCCTTCTTGAGATTCAAATAACTTTAAAAATCATTACACATAAGGACACAATGTAGAAGACAATAATAAGTTCAGATTCTTGAGTTCAAGCTGTGGATAATTTTTAGTTGCTGGTAATTACAAGGGGTCATATATGTTCATGCATGCTAGTCATGTCATACAAGAGATAAAATACCTTCGGATTAGTGACTATCAACCAGTATCACCAGAACAGTAATTGGACTGCTGTGAAATACTCTGAGTTGGAATATCAACTGATGCTATATCTTCTACAATTTACTTGTTTTAAAAAACATGTTCTAAATATTCTGAAAAAATAACAATATTCTATCTGAGAAACAAGAACTATTCTCTGTTGCTGGTAACATTTAAAAGATGATCAATAAATGCTGCATCCATCTTAATATTAATTATTCAATGATGCAGTTATGTGTAAATCAATCAATAATTCAACAGGCTTTGTACTCATATTTTAGGACAGGCAACATATACCTTACTTAAAATTAAAATTCATTGAAATAAAGTAAAAAGAAAACTATTCATTCCATGGAATGAAAGGTAATAGAAAACTTGTGCTATTGTATAATTATGACTTTTAATTTAATCTGACACTACTTTCAACAAAAGTTTTAAGGTCTTGCATTTCCATACCATGTCTTACATCTTTCTTCTATCTGTCATGCCCTACTTCCTTAAAGACTTTTCTTATTCTTKCTAAAATGTTGACTTTTTCTTTCTCAGAAACTGGAGCATATGGTTATTTATTTTAAGATCTCACTCTTTCTTGTCTATCTGTGTGATTATTCTTTCTTTATTGCTCACAATATTTCTGACAGCATCAGCCAGGAAAACAAATATAGTGTTGATTGAAGGTCACTTTATTGGTTTCATCGGAATCTATATTTCCTGGATCTCAAATTGAACAAAATGTCTCTGAATCCCTACTGAAAAGAGCTGTTGGAAATCAACACTCCAAATTATCTGTATTTCAGATATAGGTCATAGGCTAGAGTATAGCAGATATGCCGGGTGAGCAAGTTAAAAGAAGCAATGTAAAACAAGATGAGTGAACTTAATTAAATTGTCTTGTATTAGAGATTTTGTTAAATAAGACTTTAGCTACCCTTGTCACTACAAAGCAACTACATCATGATAGATCTATTAATTTGCCTCACTGAAGTAACAATTTTATTGACTATCTTATAGCATTGTACTATAATCTCAAGTACATGTCCTACAATTTGTTTTTAATTACTTGTGTTTTGTATGCATTTGTCAAGCAATTCAAATTATAGAAATTTTCTTGTAAGAACCTAATGCACTGGTATTTACAAGGAATTAAATGTCTCTTAATTATTCTCATTTATGAATAGAACTTAACTTAAAAGTTTACCCAGGAAAAAGAAAATAAGATTATTCAATCACTTGATACATGTTTTTCATGATTCAACAATTACAGACAATACATTTTCTCACATGCCTTAAAATACATCAAGGGAAGAAATGTGAGTATTTAAGTATTTAAATTCCCCAAATACATCTGGAAGAAGTAATACAGAATAAATAACAATGTAATACAAGGACAGGCTAGAGCTTCTGGCTTATTGTCAATCCCTAAGTGTGTCTTTATCATGAAGCACGAGGAGATGGAAATGGAGGAACAATGAGTGATGGGTGGGGAAATGAACACTTTCTGTAATTTTCAGTGGTATGTCTGTCCAAATCATGCTGTCTTAAGTAGAGTGGGCAATTACTAAATGTATTTTTACTGCAGTTTGTCAAAAATAATAGGAAATATAGCTACATTGTAAAATGTGCATTACAAAGAAAGCAGCCTGAAAAAAAAGAAACAATGAATACACATGCACGGGGATTCACATGTGGGCTTACACACACACACACACACACACACACA
>BDUI01001085.1:14126-24241 GCA_002335545.1 Apodemus speciosus
AGACAGTCTTGTCTCCCGAGGCACCAACGCCCAAAGAATGTTGTTCTGTGTCTGTTGACATAAGGCACCTGCTTCCCAGACACAGTGGGGTGTTGGGGAGAAGGGTACACTGGGAATCGCCGAGCTGTGAAAAAAATGAGACAGAATATTTCATTTCCATCTGAGCTTGCTTATGACGTGAGTCTTTTTAGACATAACAAGCAATTACCAGAATCACAGCCGAGGCTAGGAATGCAAAACACACCATACTAGAGTTGGAAAGGGAAGCTTTGAGTTAAACCAAAATCTTCATTCGGGACGAGCAGCGTCCCTCCTGGCTTGAAAGCTCTCTGGGTGAGAGAGCTAGGACAGATGAGATGTTGGTGGCTCTGCACGGCCCCTTCTGTGTGCTACCCCAGCCACTGGTCTTCTTGACATCTTTATCTGCTCCTTCTGCAAATCAAGCTGACCTGTGTCTGTCCCAGGAGCTGATGCTTATGCCCCTGTGGCTCAGCTGGCCGGCGCTCCCACACCGAGGGTGGGTGAGACACTTTAATTCCCAAAGTCCCCTTTGTCACAGGAAGCCAGCAGAGTGGAACTGCCTGCCTCTGCAGTCCTGCTGGGGAGAGTCAGGGACACTGCAGAGTTTGAGAGACAGAGCTGCTGCGTTGAACRTGTGAGCAGAATTCAATGAGGGGCAAGACACAGTAAGAGAGTTAGCCATGGCCACCAATCCGTAGCCAAGGCAGATGGCCCCAGGGCCATCACTGCATCCTCACTGCAGGCTGCAGAGCCAGAGGAGATCCTGGGGCCCCTTCCTGAGACTCAGTAATATACTTAGCATGCTACGCAGAGAGGGTGAGTCGGGATTTTCTGGGAGCTGAGGCCAAGGCGAGGATCACACAGCCTCTTCAGAGTCGAGATCCACAGACACATCCTGCTGCCATTGCTATCAGCCGGGCATCTGCAGGGGGAACACTGAGAACCTGACGTGGCTTTCCTTACTGCCTTTCRTTTTAGTCACCCCTCTTTGTTAGTGAATTTGTAGCCTTTCCTCCCAGCCTTTTTGTCATATAAAGAAAACCTTGGGAACAGGTGTCTTTAAGAAGAACGTTGTTAGAACCCACCCAGACRCAGGGTAGACCTTGCAGGGCCTGCGGTGGCTGGAACAAACCGCTTGGGACAGGTTGTTCATTCCCTAAGAACAGCCACTGTTTTCCTCTTTCTTACCTACTCCMGAGATGACTTTAGCAGAGTTGTATTATCTCTCTGTGCCTCCAACTTCCCATCAGTCAAACAGGGATAGTAGCACTATTTATGATAAGCAGTTGTAAAGATCAAGTGAATGAAGGTCTGTACATTGCTTTAAGCTATACCTGGTCTCTAGTAAATGTCACATACAAATTGACTTCTATTATTTTGTGTACTTTTATTTTAAAAAGTAATATAATGGTCTGCCTTTAAAACGATTGGCAAGTACTACTACCACTCTAGTGGTGGCSGTACCAGGGATTGAACCGAGGGCCTTGTGCATGCCAGCCAAGCGCCCTGCCACTAAACTATATATCCCTAGTGTAGAAATTGTTCTTTTGATTTGGCTAATGTATGGAACTGCGAGTGCTATTGATTATTGAGGTTGGAAGTTTCCAATGTGTGTCAGGTATGCAACTGATTGATCTTAGGTAATTTTCATGTAAAAAAAAAAAAAAAAAAAGGTTGAATGCGTTGGCTGGAGAGTCTAAATTGAGGAGATAGGCTCCAGTCTTACCACTTGCTGTGTTTTCCTGGGTACTCACTGACTATCTCTGAGCTTTTGTATTTTTCCTATAACGCGAAGACTAACATTTAGCTTGCTTCCATCATGGGTCTGTTGTGAAAACAAAAAGAGGAATCAATGTTTTATGTGCTGAACCATTTTTTAAAATGATTAAGTTGCTAACGGTCACCTGGGAAGCTGTCATTTCTTAATACCTCTCTTTTCACCCACTCGTAAGGGWCCCAGACTTCAGATGTATCCAGTGTTTAAAATGTGTGAAGGGGGAGGGGTCAAGTCGAGAGAGAGCACAGGCAGAGAGTGAAGACAGGCCTTCTTGTCCCATCACTGGGTTGGTTAGTCTTGGCAGCTGAAGACTTCTCAGACCCCATAGTGTCCRTCAGGGCAGCAGCCAGGCGGGCACAGTGAATGACGCCCAGATGGTGAGGACGGAGGGGAAGAGGGATGTGGGATGAATCGGTGAATAGTGGTTGCATGTTGTGATGCTCGATCAGCACAGTCCCCGATTCAGATGCTGGCTCCATCTCAGACCAGCAACAACGTGATCTGAAGTAGAGTGCCGAACCCCTCCAAATCCCAGCTTCTCCTTATAAACAGGCTCAAGGCACCGCCCACCTCTGTGAGGATRCAGCRGTGTTGTTTACACAGTGTGCTCCCTGCTGTGCCWTCMACCTTCCAGGGGACCGAAATGTGAGCTCCCTGAGGGCCAGKGCCAGTTATTACTCAGTCTGTAACTCCAGCACACACGGCAGTAGCCAACATAAACTAGTGTTGTTAGACCAGAGCTGAATAGAACAACAGGAGACGTGGAGATGTGTGGCTGCCTAGGAGTGCTCAGGAAATAAGGCTCAGCCAAATGTACAAGGCCTTGAAGGCCTTTGCAAAGAGTGTGGATGCTACAAAGAGCTCAAGAGGGAGCAGCGGCAGCAGACAGGGCTTAAAGGAAGAACCTTGGAGGTCTGTCACGRGTGGGCCTGGAGAGAAGGAGGCAGCTCCCMGGAGCAGTCCAAACAYTRAGCCCAGTGTGGCCCAAYTAGCTGTTTGAGGATTTGTGTTCGAGGACTTCTGCAGGCTCCATTCTGCTTCGTGTGGAACTGAGGAAGAAGAGGGGAAAAGGGATATGTCTTTCCTTAGCAGTCACTAGTTCAGAAACCCAGTCGCCAGGTCCTGGCCTCAGAATGCCGCAGGTCATTCTCAGGAGACTGTCTTGGGTGAATGCACTTCCCAGGGCAAGCTTCGCAGGGAACCGAGAACTGTGCACGGTGAAGCTCCGGTAAGGAAGCCTTGCTGGACTAGCAGTGAAGCCCCGAGCTGTTCTGGAGCACAGCAGGAAGGTGTGACAGGTTTGTCACCCAGTCCAGCATGTGGCATTTTAAATCTGGTAAGAGCAAGGCCAGGGATATGGCTCATTGACAGAGTGCCTTCCTAGCAGGCATGAGGCCGAAGGCTGAGTTCCCCGGTATCACAAAAGCCAGAACCTCAAACCCGGCAGGAACAYTCCGATTGCACCCCTAGCTTCATTAGCCGCCCCCCCCCGGGGGGTGGCTAATGTCAACAAGTTCTGATAGAGCCTGTCAGGTATGCCCAACCTGCAACCTGTAGTTCCCGTGTGCCCCAGAATGGCAATCAATATAACCCAACACAAAATCATAGACTTACTTAAAATATTATCAAGTTGTGTTTGTTTGCTTGCTTTGAGACCTATTTTTGTAACTTGATTGCATAGTTCTTGGGTGTGAACTTTATAGGCAACAAGGTGATGCCTTAACGGTTGGCCCTGCATGGTAGCAAGTTTTGTCTCCATGTTTTCTTGATGATAATCATCAGATGGGCTGTCACCTAGCCAGGAAACCAACAACAGTATCCTAACACAGACTGAGCACTTGGTATACATCAGGCATTGGACCCTAACTTGCTGATTTATCCCTGTGGCACAGCAAGATACCCAGGGGTGGCTACATATGCCTCTTGGGTTTTACCAACCTCACTAATTGATGGTTGTTGGATTTGGCTCACGGCTGCCTCATCCACTTGGAGTTTCAGATACTGGCAAAGCCTTGCTGATTTCCTAGGATGACTGACGTCAGAGGCAGTGTGCTTCCAAGAGGAGTTTGGATTGAAAACTGATTGTCCATATTCCGCGTGCTATTCGATGACTGTAGCTTCATGCTTGGTGACATATCTCCTACTACTCAGATCTGTGCTTTGCCTTACTCTGCATAGGGCTAGGTGTAAAGGCAAACAGACAGCCTTCATTCCTTGGATGAGAAGGTGAAGGTTTAGAGTCCTGCTGACCTGGTAAAATTAAGTACATACTGTTATACAGAGGGATAACTAGGTATTTCTAGGCAGGGGACAATATGAGACCCGCCATATCTTAATTAACATACCCACCACGACTTGTTTCTAATGAGCAGCATCTATTGACTTGAAGTGAGTGGTGTAGAGTCCCCRAAAGAGGTTCCCTATCCAACACCTATCACATCTTGTTATTGCTCTTCGTTTTTCTGAACAAATTTTACCTATRTAGAGTCTATTTTATTGTATTTTCACTTATTCACCTTACATCCCGCTCACTGTCCGCCTCCCAGTCACCCTCTCCCACWGCTCATTACCCTTACCCCCTCCCCTTCTCCTCTGAGCAGGTGGGGCTCTCCCTGGGTTTTTTCTCACCCTGGCACTTCAAGACTCTGCAGGACTAGGTGCATCTTCTCCCACTGAGGCCAGACAAGGCATCCCAGCTAAACATATCCCACAGACAGGCAACAGCTTTTGGGATAGCTCAGTCTGTGGAGATTCTTAATCCGGTAGAATTAACGTGGATTCTGATTTTGCAAGAAAAATGATTTGCAGATTTGAATTAACTTTTATACAGCAGAAAGCTGGGTTCAGCCCCACCACATACATTTTGCTGTCTGTCTTTTCTCAAAGCTGCTGTTCTCTAGAAGTATGACCTCAAACTTTCTTCCTCCTCACAGCCCGTGCAAGGCTTTGACTACGCCAAGCAGCATCTGGGCCAGCAAGGGGCGGACGAGGAGGTCATCCCTGTGACTCAGGAAACGGTGGTCCTCCCCATACCTGTCAGAGATACTCCTCAGGAAAGAGACACGGCTCAGGATGGCAGCACCATCAAGACGGCTAAGTCCACTGAAACCAGAAAGAGGTAGGCACGGCTAGATTCCGTCCTTTTGTCAGCAAGAGAAATAACTTGAGGTGAGAGCTGTGGCCCTCAGGTGAATTCCACTGTTCTCTTTAGAACTCCCTTGTGCTCGCTCTGAATATTGAAAAGGAGAGCAGAGAGAAGATAGGAATCATTGCTTGCTTCATGAAAGCCGCCCTCGAGAAGACTCATGGTTGGTCAGCCACAGCAGTGGCGAGGAAGCCCTTCTATTTTTGACAACAAACTTGGCTCTGATGTCATCCACTGTTAGCACCTTTAAAGGGTACCTTCGATTCATGGTAGTTGTGTCCCCCCCCCTACCCCCGGCAGTGTCTCAGTAAAGCTACTGCTCGCTTTCAGTCAGAATCCCAGGCTGAGTTTCTACTATGAGCAAGATGCTCTTTGACACAATTGAGGATGGTGAGTAACATTAACTTCAAACCTACACACACACACATGCACACCCATCCCTGTGCCTACACACATGCAAACACTCATACACACACTTGTATACCACATAGACATGAAGATGGAAAAAGAGAAAAGAGAAAGRAAAAATAACCAGAGCCCTTTGACTGGCATTAGTAGGACTGTAAAAAATGTGTCAGTGGATTTCCGCTCCCAAGAATCTTGAGATGGGGAGGTTAATGATGGAAGAGCAAGCGTGAAAATGTGTGGTGCCCACAGCGGGGTGTGAGCAAAGCACAGTGGCAAAAGACCAGAGACAACGAAGACCCATAATGCCATCCAGGTATCTCCACACAGTGGTGCTGTCCCACCGAACCGCCTAAGCTGGAGGGCCCGGAGAAGGTGGGAATGGGTAAATACCATCTGATGTGGGAAAGGGAATGAGGTAAGTATGAGCTTCTGCATACAGAGTTTCCTTGGAGTTCAGCCTTCACAGTAGTTAGGACATAGTAAAATAGGAAAACAGGAGATGGATTAAAATTATGGACAGTCTTGACTTCCAGGCTCAGGAGGCCGACCTGACTCCACAGGCCATGAGAAGCTACTGAAAACTCTTCCAAGAACAATGACATCTCGCCCATACTTTAGGACCATTCTCAAGGCAACACAGATGATAGGAAAGATTAGGCTGGAGGCTGGGAGACTCATTACAAAGTCTTGGAAATGGCCACTTAAAGAGGTAGTGAAGCCAATAGCAGACCCCACTGGTTAGCTGAAGCAATAGGCCTTACCAACCCATTCCCCCTTGCTTCAGAAACACTATGGAAGCTGGAAACACTCGCTCCTCCCTGCCTTCCTTCCCAGCCCTTCTCTTTATATGCACTGCCCATTTGCTGTTTACCAGGCACTGGAGCTGTCCTGTGGAACAAGACAAACTTTGTATTCACGTGGAACTTAAAAATCTGGTATGGGGAGATGAGAAGGGGGTAAGGGAGGGCACTGTTTTAGATAGGAAATCAGGGAAGACATTAATAGATAGTGGCGTTTGAAAAAGGYACCAGTGAMATGATATGTGGGCCACAGAGCTTGCTAAGGGAGCAGTGTTCCCAGGAGACGCAGCACAGCGTGCGAAGTCCAGAGGAGGGACACACAATTCTTGGTGTGCCTGAAGAAACGCAATATGGTCAAGAATGCTGGTGTGCACCAGGGAGGACATAGCAGCACATGAATCAGGAAAGCTGCCTGTGGCTGCTCATGTCATCTATTAGACACCAAGTCAGACTGGGATTAGTATTGTAAATGAGGATCAGAAGTCATGGGAGGGCTGGAAAAGAGAAAGACATGCTGTGGTGTAGAAAAGGCTGGCTCTGGCTCTGTGTACAAAAGAGAGTAGAGAGAGTCAGGGTAGAAGAAGGAAACCCCAGGAGGCCCAGGCAAGAAACGGTGACATGGACAAAGAGTGATCATGCATGGGCTGTTAATGCCATGAGGAAGCTGGTGACAGGGTGCTGTAGGATTTGGAAATGTCTTTGCCATGTGTTCGTGTTGGCGAAGGCTGGGAGGAGATGAGCTTATCAGTCACCTGTAGGTACACAAATGAACGTGCTAAGAGTCATCAGCCATATGAGTCTGGAGTTCGCAGGAGAGGCTCAGAGTAGACACAACAGTTATGGGAGTTGGTGGAATCCTGTATTCCTATGGGACTGGAGAGAGTCATCTGGAGGGGGCTTGGTGTAAAAAGGAAGATGTGCTCCAAGATCTAAGCCCTGGCAGCAGTGCAGTGATTAGAGGTGCAGAAGATGAGTGGGAGTCAGCAAAGGAAAGTGAAAATGCAAATAAAGATGAGGAGAAGACAGGAGAGGAGAAGCCAAGAGACAGTGATGTTCGGAAGAAGGGATTGCCCATATCCAACACAGATATTCTGCATGAATGTCAGCAACCAGGTTCTGTTTTATTCTAAAACTTCTGAAACCTTAAAATGAAGAAAAGAAGAGCAGAAGGGTGGATGTCACCTCATCTGGGAAATAAGGCAGAGATCATATGAATTAGTTATCTTTTTGCCCATAACAGATCACTCCGAAACTTCAATGCTTAAACAAACCGCCATGATTCAGCTCACGGTCYGGGTGGGTCGCTAGTTTGARCTCTGCTGGATGGTYCYGCTTTGAGCCAGGCTGGCTGATACTATCCGGAGTTACCGGCACAACAACTGATAGAAATTGGKTCGACTAGGCTGCCTTGGTGCTGACAGCCATGTCTCGGGTGGCCCATGACACCCATGGTCCTCTCTCCATACGGCCTCATGCTCTGGCAGACTAGTTCCACCAGACTTCCTCACAGGGTGAGGGTCCAAGGCTAGAGAGAAAAACAGCCCTAAATACAAACATTTCTTGAGTCTCTGTCTCTGTCAAGTTTATTTCTTTCCTGCTGGCCAACCAAGTCACATGATCAAGTTAGGAGACACTGTAGAAGACCTCCCAAAGTTTGGTTGCATGGAGGTATGAACAAAGTTAGTACTGCTACTGCAATGGTCTCTTCCGCATGGGAGAGTGAGCACAGAAGAATTGAAACACATGAAGACAGACAGGTTATCTGAAGGACTCATCCAYTGTATTACCTATAGGATTATTCTCRTGATGATCCTTGCAGAGCRCAATAAAGCTCTGTAGACAACTTATCACCCATTTAGAAGAAACCGAAAAGGAAGAATTACTAAATTCAGATATTGATGTAGCACTTCTGGGAAGAATAAAAGTTTTTTTCTACCTATTCAAATTGAGTCATTTAAATCCTGTAGGGATTAATTTTTGAAACTTGTTTGAAAACAAGCACTTCTCCTTGAGTTAGCAAGGAGTCACCTCTTACTAATTAAGTTCAATTATTTATTCCCATTTTTCTCAAGAAATGTTAGCTTAKGAAATAGAGAGATGGGGAGGAATAGCTTCACTGCAGCATGATCTCCACACTTGCTTCAGTACCTCATCATAAACATGTAACTTTGCTAAGGGCAGCCATGGCCTTCCCCAGGCTGTCACATGAGCCGTCTTGTGTACATCTGATCGTGGGAGTCTAAGATCATTTGTAGAGATATTGTGTGTGTGTGTGTGTGTGTGTGTGTGTGTGTGTGTGTGTGTGTGTGACAGAGAGTGACAGTGTGTGTGTGTGTGTGTGAGAGAGAGAGAGAGAGAGAGAGAGAGAGAGAGAGAGAGAGAGAGAGAGAGAGAGAGAGAGAGAGAGAGAGAGAGAGAGAGAGAGGCTAATCGACCTGGGCAAATTTGTCACTTAACATCGTGCAAAATGTGATACCTTCATCGTCAGAGACTGRACTAAACGCTGTTGGTGGGCAGATTTAATAGATGCGGGTTTGGTCAAATTCACTTTTCTCGTTTATATAAGCATAGARAATGGATTTACTTTTTATTGTTTTCAAATGTGTCTYGTCCCTGTTTTGAAAGAATTTTTTTCTTTCTGTTTAACTGCAACCTTTAAAATTCTCCCCTACTTGGTGATACTATAATAACTAGATAAATGGTACAAACCGTAAATTTAAAGGTAAACCCTGGGCACAAGTGAGCCCTGGGCAGAGAGCCACACACTGTTGCCTCCGCATTTTGAGATCCCTCACATCGCAGTCCCGTTAGCTCCCTACATATTAAAACCCACGTGTTTGTGCCTGGCTTTAGTGACAGCAAGTGACGAAGAGGAGGGAGCAGGTCTCTTTGACAGCGCTGGCAAGGCGGCGGCAGATCCCTTTGACACGTCTTCTGGATCTGTGCAGCTCATCGCTATCAAACCGGCAGCTCTGCCTGTAGTGCACCCTGCCTCCGACAGGGGGCAGGAGTCCTCAGCAGCGCTCAATGGCGAGGTAAGCACCCACCCGCGGCCTGGGTGGAGAGTCCKGCTGGACCACGGGGCTTCAGTAGTCCCTCGGCAGGCCGGGTGCAGTTTGTGTCCAGTGGCCTCCATTTGTACCTCTGCCCACGCCAGGCCTCGATGACGAGAAATCCAAGTCATCCATTGCGAGTCTGTGCACAGCATTTCCCCACCTGCAATGACCTCCTTTCTTCCAAGCCTCTCATGAGTTTAGCCGCTGCACTCCTTCGACTTCCATTAGGATCCATGTTGTTGGGGTAATAGGAGGAGGGAGAACTGAGAGCACACTGTCACTCAGGCAAGGAGCTGGCCACCAGAGACTCTGAAATGACATTGATTTCCGCAAGCAAGCTTGAATTAGCCCCCTGCTTGCTCTCTAGGTGGTGTCAATGTCAGTCAACTTCCCCGGGGAGATGGCTGACTTGGTAAAGTGCTTGCCATGAAAACCTGGGGTTCCCCCCTCCCCATGTAAAAGTGAACCGTGCCGGCGTGCGCATGTGACTTCAGCACTGAGTGGACAGACAGGTGGATTCCATCTTACCTTGATCTGTAGGTAAGAGAGAGGAGCCTTATCTCGGACAAAGAACAGGAAATTGGGTTGAAAATGCCACCCTCCATCTTCCTTCAGCAGTAGAGTTACCAATGAGCTAAAAAAAAAGTTGATGAATCTTTACAAATGTTTACATGGGGCCACTGTGTGTAGTGACATTGCACATGTGTGCACCATGTTGTTTTTATTATTGTTGGTTCATCAGTGAGGAAGAAGTCCTTGGTCACAATGTGTCCTTTCTGCCCCTTAGCTCTGCAATCTTTCCCGAGGCACAATTCTGAGTCCCCTCCCTCTAGACACACACAAGCCTCTGAAGTTGGTGCTAATGCACTGTTAAGTGCCTTTGATTTGGACTGTCTGCCTGGTTAAGG